>WEDG01009120.1:0-39480 GCA_017591395.1 Schistocephalus solidus | reverse complement strand
ACGTCATACTTTAATTTCGAAGCACTCTGCCTTACGAAATTTACAATTTTTCTGCTGCCATTTAGCGCGAATGATGCAAGGTGTGCTTAGGCAAATAACAAGATAAACTTGTATATTTACAACCGCTTATTTTAACCTGGCTGATATCAGTATCAGGTATACGGCTCCTGCTGGGATGAGCTTCGCCACTGTTCCCTTTCTCGTATCGTTTTAACCCTAAGCGATATATACGCGAACAACTTAGATACCAGTTTATTGTCATAGGCTTTATGGTCTGCTCGGACAGACAATTATTATCGTGATCAAATCTATCAAAGATTTAATTATGTCTGTGGCCTTTGATATCCTAAGGAACATTTAATGCTAAACAAACTGTGACCAATCAAGATAGATGTCTCGTGTGTTGCCTCCTTGATGGTTGATTACGATATCAACCAAAAAAACCAAAATGGCATCTGTAGCGGAAAACAATATGCAGTTAAGAATTTTTCCAATTGACAAGAAATGTTTGAACAACTTTATAATTTCACATGCAAAGCGACCTTTCAAACTCACTATGGTAAATCATATAATCAACCATGTTTATATATAAACCACTACAAATCAAAATATCGTTTACTTTTCATCTACCTCTGAGGGACTTGTTTAACATTCCCTACGAATTTTTCATATCGGTCTACCTATTATTCATATAAACAGAACACTGTTGTCCTTTTAAAATTATTGCACATGTATTACTATTTACTGTGAAACTTGTATTATGATCACCATGTAAAACAATTTATTATTGTTGAAGAGGCCTGGAAAACCAACCTTGGTAGTGACTTCGTACCAACGAATGTTATTGCAGTATTAATTGGTTTTATGCATAAAATATGTGAATTTCCAAAATACAAGAACTTAACTAAAATCTGATTAATTTAGTTTACACTTAAGCTAAGTTACTCCTTTCTTCATTGTAAATCTGCTAAACCCTGCTTATTTTATTGCGTACGAAAGTCAAAAAGTGAGGATATTTTGCCAAAAGACAAAAACATATGTGTTAGCAAGATAACGATCAAAAAAAATTAAATAAGGTTACAACATGTCCCACAGCGTGTTCACAATTGTTGGTCGACATATATATATATATATTACTCCATATTGGTTCATGTAAATGCAAGATTAAAAACAGAAATACGTGTATAACAAATTCTCTCACAGCATTTTTGAAAACGTTTTTAGTCCTTAGTTCGCCTGGTGAAATTATACAGTTTAAGAAGGTCAAACGTATCCCACACGTGCACTCACTGTCAATTCCATCAACGGAGGCGAAGAACATAGCAGGAATTTTCGAAACTGGCCTGCACACATTATTGTATGGTGCTAGATTGCTTCACCTTTTTTACTGCCTCACTGAGATATAAGAACTCTAAAACAATTTAATCTTCCATGGACTTAAGCCGCAGGACTTCATAAGAACAGTTTTCACGTATTTAATTTGTTAACATGGGAAAACATTCAATGGAAGTACAACCAGGTTTCAGTATGCAGACAAAATGCAGGCAATGACTGGTTCATGTTGCCTTTCGGATTGCCATGTTTGACCTCAGCGAAACAGTTGACTTCATGGGTATGTCTGACTCATAAACAGCTGGGTTGTAACTGCGGTTGCATGCGAGAGCTCGTGGGTATGGCTACTGAACTTGTGAACTGTTCAGTCTCACAGTTAAAACTTTTGACTTGCCTTAGTAGTTATGGCGTCTAGCCATGTGTTTTGAAGGAGCTCTGTGTATGCTTTGCATTCACTGCCCACTTCAAAAGTACACATGGTTATTACATTCTTTTAAAAAGTTTACGTAAATAACAAAAAAACTAGGTAAAGTTTGGGGATGCTAAGCTTTCGATTATTTATCCTCTTGCATATAGAATTAGATAAGTAAGTAAAGGTTAACAATGCAATGTAAAGAAAGCAATGAACAGTTTTTAGCCTGGTTGTATTTTGAGCGTCTACTTAGGGAGGATAGTGCAGATTTACTTCTAACGGGGGAACTGGTAAGGCAATTATGGTCTGATAGTAAGCAATGCTACTGTTCCTTTATCGAATCGCCTCGTGGCAGGATATTGAATTTATCTTGAGAGTTGGAAGGTAGTGGGCCCTCATACACGCAACAGTCACTGCCGTCAAAACAATCCGCTGATAAAAGCTCATGGAGTATATTGACACCGCTATTTAAATAATTCGGAAGTTTTGGTGAACGCTCCTCTGGGCCAACCATCACAAAAGTGAGCCACAAAGTTCGCATTAGGTGGACAATTACATGCCTTGGTTAACCCAGGCTGGAAGGTGCTCGTAAATCTGCATTCCGAGGAACCTAGATATTCAACAAATAAGACCTGTCCCATAAGTGCATTTTAGGAATCTACAATATCAGCAGGTCCGTAGCATAAAGACACAAACTTCGTAAGCTAGAGAAAAGTAGACATATCTTGGCGTGGGGGTACATGCGCGTGTTATAGGAGACGTGTAGTGTCACTGTAAAAGTCGGCGTTGAGGATTCTTCTCGAAGGATGACTATGAGAAAAAGCCATTAACATGTCCGGTTTTGGAAGTGTTATGCCATGTATTTTGTGCTTAACAATTCTAGAAAATATATTGATCAGTCAGGATTAATGGCGAAGGCTAGCTACTTCACCAGTGCGGCGTCAAGGCGTATTCGCACTGTACGTTTGGTTTTGATGCAGACGCAGTTTCGTTATTTAAATGAAGCTATTGTTTTATTTGAATGTTTATGTTTTCTATGGAAATTCAATTCAACGACTTGTTTCATGAAACGCGATACAAAGAAAGACCATTTAAGCAAGAGGTTCTCTAAGCATTCATTTTCTTAAGTAAAATATCTCAGCTGTTTAAGCAGTCTGGTGTAATTTATTAAAAAAACTATATCGTGACTGTTCTTTTCATTATATATGGCAGACCAGAGCAATAACTGGTAGTGCAGATAGGAGACCCACAGTTTCTGATTCCTACCCACACACTGGAAAAAATGCCTTGCATTAACTTCGCGAGCACGCAAGTACTGGTGCGAGGGAGTTATAAGAATAAGCGCGAACTGCTGGAAACCTGGTTGTCTGACAGCGACAGACGCCTTGTCCTACCCACTTTTATCACGCTTTTAGTTCGCTCGGCCATGAGGCGTGGTCGAGTTCTTATCCAAAGAAGTACGTCATCATGCATCCGTGAAATGGCGTGGAATCAGCCTTTTAACGAGCGCAAACGCCTTCCAAAGCACATTCATTTGGTTTGACTAGAAAAACCGATCAAATTCTGTTGCTTGCTCACAGTTTCTGATTATTGCCCCCTGTAAGAAACTGAAATCTCAGACCAGTACCCGAAATGTCCCAGTGTTTGCGCGTTCTCCTAATTCTGTTGCTTGTTCACAGTTTCTGATTATTGCCCCCTGTATGAAACTGAAATCTTAGACTACTACATGCAATTTCCCAGTGTTTGCGCGTTCTCCTTATTTGTAACAGGAACATGTTGAAAGCATTTTCCCTTCCATTTGAGATGAATGGATATACTCTGCCGGTAATTGTGGAGGACGTTATCAAAATAGACGCCTGGGTATCAAATACCGAGGTGTAGTCATAGTTGAACGTAAAAAATTTTGATGATAGCAAACGAGGAATTTATTTACGGACTATCATGAAATTTAAAGGCGATTTGACTTTCACAGTTGAAAACTGGTCACCTTTACGTCCGAAATGTTTATCTGATGATTCAGGAATTAAAGTTGGTTTATCAATGAGTTTGTCAAAATAATGAAAAGTTACTAACCTGAATAAACGAGATATTGATGACTCTTGACGCCAGTTATAACTTTGAACACATTCTCATTTATAGCGCTCTCAATACCGTTTGAAAAACATCGCAGGATAAAAATTATGCTTGCTATTTACTCAACTTATCCTTCTTAACTTCGAAGTCGCGATTAAGAACTTTCGTCCGGTTCTGTGAAAAAGGTTACAGGTGAGTGAAATGCATGACAATTTTTTGTTTCGTAAATTGAAGACCATGGCGGGCAATCAAGTAGCCATTGTGTCACTGCGGTCAACGTGTGATGAATAGTATTTATGCCTTCTTTATGTTGAATTCCCAACTGTTCGCACATATTGCAAAAAATATATTACCTGTGCTGACAACATAGATGTTTGATTCAACAATTCAGAGTGAACATTAGGGTGGGTCTATTCTTAATTCTTAAAGATTTAACAAAAATGATGAAAGTCTTAAACTTTTAACCCACTCCAATGCTGATCGCCTACATGACTCACACGTCCTATTGTGCCTTCGGGCTCACTCTAGAGGCCTGCCAGAGGCCGCAAAGCGGCTATTTACATAGGCAGCATGATATAACCGGCAAAGATATGGGAGACAGTAATGCTCTTTCTGGCTTATTTGCCGTCATCAGCCAGCCATACCTGAAACAAGGTGCTGCTGCACATACGGAACAATCTCACGACCTGTTGGGCAGTAGTCCGAGGCTTAACCGAATGCGCCACGATTTGTTGACTTGCCGGTTTCGATTATGCATACTACCAGTGCTATTTGGGCGCTCGACGATCGATTACAGGACTCACTCGTCCTGTTGTGCCTTCGGGCTCACTCTAAAGGCCCGCCAGAGGTCGCAGGGCGGCTCGTTACATGGGCAAAATTATATAAACGGAAAAGGCTTGGATGACAGTAATGACCATTTCTGTCTTATGAGCCGCCAACAGTCAGCCATACCCGAAAAAACCTGCTGCTGCACACGAGGCACGATCTCGTGACCTGTTGGGCAGGTGTCCGAGGCTCAAGAAAATGCGCTACGAGTTTGTTGTCTTGCCGGTTTCGATCATGAATATTACCAGTGGTATTTGTGCGCTCACCGATCGGATACAGGACTCACTCGTCCTGTTGTGCCTTCGAGCTCACTAGAGAGGCCCACCAGAGTCCGCAGAACGGCTAGTTACATAGGCAGAATGATGTGCGCGTATAAGGCTTGGATGAAAGTAATTGCCATTTCTGGCTTATACGCCATCAGCAGCCAAACATACGAAACCATGTGCTGCTGCACACTCGGCACGATCTCACGACCTGTTGGGCAGTATTCCAAGGCTCGACAAAATGCGCTAAGAGTTTGTTGTCTTGCCGGTTTCGAGGATGAATAGTACCAGTGGCATTTGGGTGCCCACCGTTTGGAAACAGGACTCCAGCGTACTGTTGTGCCTTCGGGCTCACTCTTGAGGCCCGCCAGAGTTCGCAGAGCGGCTCGTTACATAGGCAAAATGATATAAACGGAAAAGGCTTGAATGACAGTAATGACCATTTGTGTATTATACGCCGTCATCAGCCAGCCATATCCGAAAGCAGGTGCTAATGCACACGAGGCACGATCTCGCGACCTGTTGGGCAGGAGTCCGAGGCTCAACCAAATGCGCTACGAGTTTGTTGTCTTGTCGTTTTCGATCATGAATATTACCAGTAGTATATGTGCGCTCACCGATCGGATACAAGACTCACTCGTCCTGTTGTGCCTTTGGGCTCACTCAAGAGGCCTGCCAGAGGCCGCAGGGCGGCTATTTACAAAGCAGAATGATAAAACCGGCCAAGATATGGGAGACAGTTATATCTATATCTGGCTTATTAGCCGTCATTAGCCATTCATTCCTGAAACTAGGTGCTGCTGCACACGCGGCTCGACCAAGTGACCTGTTGGGCAGAAGTCCGAAGCTCTAGCAAATGCGTTACGAGTTTTTCGTCTTGCCGGTTTCGATGATGAATATTACCAGTGGTATTTATGCGCACACCGATCAGCTACAAGACGTACACGTCCTTTTGTGCCTTCGGGCTCACCCTAGAGGCCCGCCAGAGGCCACAGAACGGTTCGTTACATAGGCAGAATGATATTAACGGAAAAGCTTGGTTGACAGTAATGGCCATTTCTGTCTTATGAGCCGTCAACAGCAAGCCATACTCAAAACCATGTGCTGCTGCACACGAGGAGCGATCTCGCGACCTGTTAAACAGAAGTCCGAAGCTCTAGCAAATGCGCTACGAGTTTTTGTCTTGCCTGTTTCGATAATGAATATTACCAGGGGTATTTGGGCGCTCACCGATCGGTTACATGATTCAATCGTACTGTTGTGCCTTCGGACTCACTCTAGAGGCCCGCCAGAGGCCGCATAGTGGTTAGTAACATAGGCCGAATGATATTGCCGGCAATGACATTGGAGACAGTGATGGCCATTTCTGGCTTATTAGGCGTTATCCGACAGCCATACCCGAATCCAGATGCTGATGCACACGTTGAACAGTAGAACGAGGCTCTACCAAATGCACTACGAGTTTGTTGTCTTGCCGGGTCGATTATGCATATTAACAGAGCTATTTGGGCGCTCAACGGTCGATTACAGGACTCACTCATCCTGTTGTACATTTGGGCCCAGTCTAGAGGACCGCCATCTGCCGCAGAGCGGCAAGTTAATAGGCAGAATAATATGAGTGGTAGAGGCTTGGATGAGATAAATGGCAATGTTTGGCTTATACGCCGTCAACAGCCAACCATACCGAAACCCAAGGCGCTGCGGCACCCAAGCCTTGAAAAACGCAAACTTGTTTGGCAGAAGTCCAACGCTCTACCACTGCGCCACGAGCTCGTTGTTAGGCCGGTTTCGATCGGGAATATTAACAATGTTAGCGAGGCTCTCACCGATCGGTTACAAAGTGTCACACGTCCCAGTTGAACTTTGTGGCTAACTCTCAAAGCCCCGCCAGCAGCCGTAAAGCGGCTCCGTTACATAGGCAGAATGATACATAGCGACAAAGATGGGGAGACTGGAATGACCATTTTCTGGCTTATGGGCCGTCATCAGCCAGCCATACCCGAAACAAGGTGCTGCTGCACACGAGGCACGATCTCGCGGCCTGTTGGGCAGGAGTCTGCGCTACGAGTTTGTTTTTCTTGTCGCTTTCGATCATGAATATTACCAGTAGTATTTGGGCACTCACCGATCAGCCAAAGGACTTTCCACGTCCAGTTGCGAATTTGGGCACACTCTAGAGGGCCAGAGGCCGCAAAGCGGCCCGTTAGCATAGAGCAGGATGATAATAGTGGAAAAGGCGTGGATGGGAGTAATGACCATTTTGTCTTATGGGCCGTCAACTGCCAGCCATACCCGAAACAAGGGTATGCTGCTGCACGAGGCACGATCTCGCGGCCTGTTGGGCAGGAGCCGAGGCTCAACCAAATGCGCTACGAGTTTGTTTTCTTGTCGCTTTCGACCGTGAATGTTAACAGTACGTATTTTGGGCACTTTCACCGATCGGCTAAAAGGACTCACACGTCCAGTTATGAATTTGGGCACACTCTAGAGGTGCCGCCAGAGGCCGCAGCGGCCCGTTAGCATAGGCAGGATGATAATAGCGGAAAAAGACTCTGGATGGAGTAATGACCATTTTTGTCTTATGGGCCGTCAACTGCCAGCCATACCCGAAACAAGGTGCTGCTGCACGAGGCACGATCTCGCGGCCTGTTGGGCAGGAGTCCGAGGCTCAACCAAATGCGCTACGAGTTTGTTTCTCTGTCGCTTTCGATCATGAATATTACCAGTAGTATTTGGGCACTCACCGATCGGCTAAAGGACTCACACGTCCAGTTATGAATTTGGGCACACTCTAGAGGCCGCCAGAGGCCGCAAAGCGGCCCGTTACATAGGCAGGATGATAATAGCGGAAAAAGACTTGATGGGAGTAATGACCATTTCTGTCTTATGGGCCGTCAAACTGCCAGCCATACCCGAAACAAGGTGCTGCTGCACACGAGGCACGATCTCAGCGGCCTGTTGGGCAGGAGTCCGAGGCTCAACCAAATGCGCTACGAGTTTGTTTTTCTTGTCGCTTTCGATCATGAATATTACCAGTAGTATTTGGGGCACTCACCGATCGGCTAAAGGACTCACACGTCCAGTTATGAATTTTGGCACACTCTAGAGGTTGCCAGAGGTCGCAAAGCGGCCCGTTACATAGGCAGGATGATAATAGCGGAAAAGACGTGGATGGGAGTAATGACCATTTTTGTCTTATGGGCCGTCAACTGCCAGTCATACCCGAAACAAGGTGCTGCTGCACACGAGGCATTTTCATCTCGCGGCCTGTTGGGCAGGAGTCCGAGGCTCAACCAAATGCGCTACGAGTTTGTTTTTCTTTGTCGCTTTCGATCATGAATGTTAACAGTAGTATTTGGGCACTCACCGATCGGCTCAAAGGACTCACACGTCCAGTTATGAATTTGGGCACACTCTAGAGGCCGCCAGAGGCCGCAAAGAGGCCCGTTTCCATAGGGGCAAGATGATAATACGGAAAAAGACTTGATGGGAGTAATGACCATTTCTGTCTTATGGGCCGTCAACTGCCAGCCATACCCGAAACAAGGTGCTGCTGCACACGAGGCACGATCTCGCGGCCTGTTGGGCAGGAGTCCGAGGCTCAACCAAATGCGCTACGAGTTTGTTTTCTTGTCGCTTTCGATCATGAATATTACCAGTAGTATTTGGGCACTCACCGATCGGCTAAAGGACTCACACGTCCAGTTATGAATTTGGGCACACTCTAGAGGCTGCTAGAGGCCGCAAAGCGGCCCGTTAGCATAGGCAGGGATGATAATAGCGGAAAAGACTGGATGGGAGTAGCGACCATTTTTGTCTTTATGGGCCGTCAACTGCCAGCCATACCCGAAACAAGGTGCTGCTGCACACGAGGCACGATCTCGCGGCCTGTTGGGCAGGAGTCCGAGGCTCAACCAAATGCGCTACAGAGTTTGTTTTCTTGTCGCTTTCGATCATGAATATTAACAGTAGTATTTGGGGCACTCACCGATCGGCTAAAGGACTCACACGTCCAGTTATGAATTTGGGCACACTCTAGAAGTTGCCAGAAGCCGCAAAGCGGCCCGATTACATAGGCAGGATGATAATAGCGGAAAAAGACTTGATGGGAGTAATGACCATTTTTGTCTTATGGGCCGTCAACCGCCAGCCATACCCGAAACAAGGTGCTGCTGCACACGAGGCACGATCTCGCGGCCCTGTTGGGCAGGGAGTCCGAGGCTCAACCAAATGCGCTACGAGTTTGTTTTTCTTTGTCGCTTTCGGATCATGAATATTACCAGTAGTATTTGGGCACTCACCGATCGGCTAAAAAGGACTCACACGTCCAGTTATGAATTTGGGCACACTCTAGAGGCCGCCAGAGGCCGCAAAGCGGCCCGTTACATGGGCAGGGATGATAATAGCGGAAAAAGACTGGATGGGAGTAATGACCATTTTTGTCTTATGGGCCGTCAACTGCCAGCCATACCTCGAAACA
Organism: Schistocephalus solidus; assembly: GCA_017591395.1. NCBI lineage: Eukaryota > Metazoa > Platyhelminthes > Cestoda > Diphyllobothriidea > Diphyllobothriidae > Schistocephalus > Schistocephalus solidus. The sequence goes on along the minus strand of WEDG01009120.1, from coordinate 30,095 downwards.
AGGTGCTGCTGCACACGAGGCACGATCTCGCGGCCTGTTGGGCAGGAGTCCGAGGCTCAACCAAATGCGCTACGAGTTTGTTTTTCTTTGTCGCTTCTCGATCATGAATATTACCAGTAGTATTTGGGCACTCACCGATCGGCTAAAGGACTCACACGTCCAGTTATGAATTTTGGCACACTCTAGAGGCCGCCAGAGGCCGCAAAGCGGCCCGTTACATAGGCAGGATGATAATAGCGGAAAAGACTTGGATGGGAGTAATGACCATTTTTGTCTTATGGGCCGTCAACTGCCAGTCATACCCGAAACAAGGTGCTGCTGCACACGAGGCATTATCTCGCGGCCTGTTGGGCAGGAGTCCGAGGCTCAACCAAATGCGCTACGTGTTTGTTTTCTTTGTCGCTTTCGATCATGCAATGTTAACAGTAGTATTTGGGCACTCACCGATCGGCTAAAGGACTCACACGTCCAGTTATGAATTTGGGCACACTCTAGAGGCCGCCAGAGGCCGCAAAGAGGCCCGTTTGCATAGCAAGATGATAATAGCGGAAAAAGACTTGGATGGGAGTAATGACCATTTTCTGTCTTATGGGCCGTCAACTGCCAGCCATACCCGAAACAAGGTGCTGCTGCACACGAGGCACGATCTCGCGGCCTGTTGGGCAGGGAGTCCGAGGCTCAACCAAATGCGCTACGAGTTTGTTTTCTTTGTCGCTTTCGATCATGAATATTACCAGTAGTATTTGGGCACTCACCGATCGGCTAAAGGACTCTACACGTCCAGTTATGAATTTGGGCACAATCTAGAAGGCTGCCAGAGTGTCGCAAAGCGGCCCGTTACATAGGCAGGATGATAATAGTGGAAAAGGCGTGGATGGGAGTAATGACCATTTTTGTCTTATGGGCCGTCAACTGCCAGCCATACCCGAAACAAGGTGCTGCTGCACACGAGGCACGATCTCGCGGCCTGTTGGGCAGGAGTCCGAGGCTCAACCAAATGCGCTACGAGTTTGTTTCTTGTCGCTTTCGATCATGAATATTACCAGTAGTATTTGGGCACTCACCGATCGGCTAAAGGACTCACACGTCCAGTTATGAATTTTGGCACACTCTAGAGGCCGCCAGAGGCCGCAAAGCGGCCCGTTACATAGGCAGGATGATAATAGCGGAAAAGACTTGGATGGGAGTAATGACCATTTTTGTCTTATGGGCCGTCAACTGCCAGTCATACCCGAAACAAGGTGCTGCTGCACACGAGGCACGATCTCGCGGCCTGTTGGGCAGGAGTCCGAGGCTCAACCAAATGCGCTACGAGTTTGTTTTCTTGTCGCTTTCGATCATGAATGTTAACAGTAGTATTTGGGCACTCACCGATCGGCTAAAGGACTCACACGTCCAGTTATGAATTTGGGCACACTCTAGAGGCCGCCAGAGGCCGCAAAGCGGCCCGTTACATAGGCAGGATGATAATAGCGGAAATGACTTGGATGGGAGTAATGAACATTTTTGTCTTATGGGCCGTCAACTGCCAGCCATACCCGAAACAAGGTGCTGCTGCACACGAGGCACGATCTCGCGGCCTGTTGGGCAGGAGTCCGAGGCTCAACCAAATGCGCTACGAGTTTGTTTTCTTGTCGCTTTCGATCATGAATATTACCAGTAGTATTTGGGCACTCACCGATCGGCTAAAGGACTCACACGTCCAGTTATGAATTTGGGCACACTCTAGAGGCCGCCAGAGGCCGCAAAGCGGCCCGTTACATAGGCAGGATGATAATAGCGGAAATGACTTGGATGGGAGTAATGAACATTTTTGTCTTATGGGCCGTCAACTGCCAGCCATACCCGAAACAAGGTGCTGCTGCACACGAGGCACGATCTCGCGGCCTGTTGGGCAGGAGTCCGAGGCTCAACCAAATGCGCTACGAGTTTGTTTTCTTGTCGCTTTCGATCATGAATATTACCAGTAGTATTTGGGCACTCACCGATCGGCTAAAGGACTCACACGTCCAGTTATGAATTTTGGCACACTCTAGAGGCCGCCAGAGGCCGCAAAGCGGCCCGTTACATAGGCAGGATGATAATAGCGGAAAAGACTTGGATGGGAGTAATGACCATTTTTGTCTTATGGGCCGTCAACTGCCAGTCATACCCGAAACAAGGTGCTGCTGCACACGAGGCATTATCTCGCGGCCTGTTGGGCAGGAGTCCGAGGCTCAACCAAATGCGCTACGAGTTTGTTTTCTTGTCGCTTTCGATCATGAATGTTAACAGTAGTATTTGGGCACTCACCGATCGGCTAAAGGACTCACACGTCCAGTTATGAATTTGGGCACACTCTAGAGGCCGCCAGAGGCCGCAAAGAGGCCCGTTACATAGGCAAGATGATAATAGCGGAAAAGACTTGGATGGGAGTAATGACCATTTCTGTCTTATGGGCCGTCAACTGCCAGCCATACCCGAAACAAGGTGCTGCTGCACACGAGGCACGATCTCGCGGCCTGTTGGGCAGGAGTCCGAGGCTCAACCAAATGCGCTACGAGTTTGTTTTCTTGTCGCTTTCGATCATGAATATTACCAGTAGTATTTGGGCACTCACCGATCGGCTAAAGGACTCACACGTCCAGTTATGAATTTGGGCACAATCTAGAGGCCGCCAGAGGCCGCAAAGCGGCCCGTTACATAGGCAGGATGATAATAGTGGAAAAGGCGTGGATGGGAGTAATGACCATTTTTGTCTTATGGGCCGTCAACTGCCAGCCATACCCGAAACAAGGTGCTGCTGCACACGAGGCACGATCTCGCGGCCTGTTGGGCAGGAGTCCGAGGCTCAACCAAATGCGCTACGAGTTTGTTTTCTTGTCGCTTTCGATCATGAATATTACCAGTAGTATTTGGGCACTCACCGATCGGCTAAAGGACTCACACGTCCAGTTATGAATTTCGGCACACTTTAGAGGTCGCCAGAGAGCCGCAAAGCGGCCCGTTACATAGGCAGGATGATAATAGCGGAAAAAGACTTGGATGGGAGTAATGACCATTTTTGTCTTATGGGCCGTCAACTGCCAGTCATACCCGAAACAAGGTGCTGCTGCACACGAGGCACGATCTCGCGGCCTGTTGGGCAGGGAGTCCGAGGCTCAACCAAATGCGCTACGAGTTTGTTTTTCTTGTCGCTTTCGATCATGAATATTACCAGTAGTATTTGGGCACTCACCGATCGGCTAAAGGACTCACACGTCCAGTTATGAATTTGGGCACACTCTAGAGGCCGCCAGAGGCCGCAAAGCGGCCCGTTACATAGGCAGGATGATAATAGCGGAAAAGACTTGGATGGGAGTAATGACCATTTTTGTCTTATGGGCCGTCAACTGCCAGCCATACCCGAAACAAGGTGCTGCTGCACACGAGGCACGATCTCGCGGCCTGTTGGGCAGGAGTCCGAGGCTCAACCAAATGCGCTACGAGTTTGTTTTTCTTGTCGCTTTCGATCATGAATGTTAACAGTAGTATTTGGGCACTCACCGATCGGCTAAAGGACTCACACGTCCAGTTATGAATTTGGGCAAACTCTAGAGGGCCGCCAGAGGCCGCAAAAGCGGCCCGTTACATAGGCAGAATGATAATAGCGGAAAAGACTTGGATGGGAGTAATGACCATTTCTGTCTTATGGGCCGTCAACTGCCAGCCATACCCGAAACAAGGTGCTGCTGCACACGAGGCACGATCTCGCGGCCTGTTGGGCAGGAGTCCGAGGCTCAACCAAATGCGCTACGAGTTTGTTTTCTTGTCGCTTTCGATCATGAATGTTAACAGTAGTATTTGGGCACTCACCGATCGGCTAAAGGACTCACACGTCCAGTTATGAATTTGGGCACACTCTAGAGGCCGCCAGAGGCCGCAAAGAGGCCCGTTACATAGGCAAGATGATAATAGCGGAAAAGACTTGGATGGGAGTAATGACCATTTCTGTCTTATGGGCCGTCAACTGCCAGCCATACCCGAAACAAGGTGCTGCTGCACACGAGGCACGATCTCGCGGCCTGTTGGGCAGGAGTCCGAGGCTCAACCAAATGCGCTACGAGTTTGTTTTCTTGTCGCTTTCGATCATGAATATTACCAGTAGTATTTGGGCACTCACCGATCGGCTAAAGGACTCACACGTCCAGTTATGAATTTGGGCACACTCTAGAGGCCGCCAGAGGCCGCAAAGCGGCCCGTTACATAGGCAGGATGATAATAGTGGAAAAGGCGTGGATGGGAGTAATGACCATTTTTGTCTTATGGGCCGTCAACTGCCAGCCATACCCGAAACAAGGTGCTGCTGCACACGAGGCACGATCTCGCGGCCTGTTGGGCAGGAGTCCGAGGCTCAACCAAATGCGCTACGAGTTTGTTTTTCTTGTCGCTTTCGATCATGAATGTTAACAGTAGTATTTGGGCACTCACCGATCGGCTACAGGACTCACACGTCCAGTTATGAATTTGGGCACACTTTAGAGGCCGCCAGAGGCCGCAAAGCGGCCCGTTACATAGGCAGGATGATAATAGCGGAAAAGACTTGGATGGGAGTAATGACCATTTTTGTCTTATGGGCCGTCAACTGCCAGCCATACCCGAAACAAGGTGCTGCTGCACACGAGGCACGATCTCGCGGCCTGTTGGGCAGGAGTCCGAGGCTCAACCAAATGCGCTACGAGTTTGTTTTCTTGTCGCTTTCGATCATGAATATTACCAGTAGTATTTGGGCACTCACCGATCGGCTAAAGGACTCACACGTCCAGTTATGAATTTGGGCACACTCTAGAGGCCGCCAGAGGCCGCAAAGCGGCCCGTTACATAGGCAGGATGATAATAGTGGAAAAGGCGTGGATGGGAGTAATGACCATTTTTGTCTTATGGGCCGTCAACTGCCAGCCATACCCGAAACAAGGTGCTGCTGCACACGAGGCACGATCTCGCGGCCTGTTGGGCAGGAGTCCGAGGCTCAACCAAATGCGCTACGAGTTTGTTTTCTTGTCGCTTTCGATCATGAATGTTAACAGTAGTATTTGGGCACTCACCGATCGGCTAAAGGACTCACACGTCCAGTTATGAATTTGGGCACACTCTAGAGGCCCGCCAGAGTCCGCAGACCGGCTAGTTACATAGGCAGAATGATATTGCCGGCAATGACATGGGAGACAGTAATGGAAATTTCTGGCTTTTTGCCGTTATCGGACAGCCATACCCGAATCCAGATGCTGATGCACCCGCGGCAAGATCTCGCGACCGGTTGGGCAGTAGTCTTAGGTTTTACCAAATGCGCTTCGGGTTTGTTTTATTGCCAGTTTTGATCATGAATATTACCAGTAGTATTTGCGCGTTCACCGATCGGATACAGGACTCACTCATCCTGTTGTGCCTTCGGGCTCACTCAAGAGGCCTGCCAGAGGCCGCAGAGCAGCTATTTACAAAGGCAGAATGATAAAACCAGCAAAGATATGGAAGACAGTAATATCTATATCTGGCTTATAAGCCGTCATCAGCCATCCATACCTGAAACATAGGTGCTGCTGCACACGCGGCTCGACCAAGCGACCTGTTGGGCAGAAGTCTGAAGCTCTAGCAAATGCGCTACGAGTTTGTTATCTTGCCGGTTTCGATCATGAAAAAAACCAGTAGTTTTAGGGCGTTCACCGATTAATTTTAGGATTCAATCGAACTGTTATGCCTTCGGACTCACTCTTGAGGCCCGCCAGAGTCCTCAGACCAGCTAGTTACATAGGCAGAATGATATGGCCGGAAATGACATGGGAGACAGTAATGGCCATTTCTGGCCTATTAGCCGTTTCTAGAGAGCCATACCCGAATCCAGACGCTGATGCACACGTGGAAAGATCTCGCGACCTGTTGGGCAGTAGTTCGAGGCTATACCAAATGTGCTACGCGTTTGTTGTCTTGCCGGTTTCGACTATGCATATTAACAGTGCTATTTGGGCGCTCGATGATCGATTACAGGACTCACTTATCCTGTTGTGCCTTCAAGCTCATTCTAGAGGGCTGCCATATGCCGCAGAGTGGCTAGTTACTTCGGCAGAATGATATAAGCGGTAAAGGCTTGGGCTGGATTTCGAGGCTCAACCAAATGCGCTACGAGCTTGTTGTCTTGTCAGTTTCGATGGTGTATATTACCAGTAGTATTTAAGCACTCAGCGATCGGCTACAGGATTCACACGTCCTGTTGTGCTATCAGGTACAATCTAGAGACCCGCCAGAGGTCGCAGAGCGGTTAGTTACGTAGTTAGAATGATATTACCGACATAGATGTGGGAGACAGTAATGTTCTTTCTGGCTTATAAGCCGTCGTCAGCCTGCCATTCCCGATACCAGGTGCTGCTGCACACGCGGCACGATCTCCCGACCTGTTGGGCAGTAGTCCGATGCTCTACCAAATGCGCTACGAGTTTGTTGTCTTGCCCGTTTTGATTATGCATACCAACAGTGCTATTTGGGCGCTGGACTCACTCGTCCTGTTGTGCCTTCGGGCTCACTCTAGAGGCCCGCCATCCGCCGAAGAGCGGCTAGTTACATAGGCATAATAATGTAAGCGGTAAAGTCTAGGATGGCAGTAATGGCCATTTCTGTCTTATACCTTATCAGCAGCGAACCGTACCCGAAACAATGTGCTGCTGCACACACGGAACGATCTCGCGACTGGTTGTGCAGTAGTCCGAGGTTCTACCAAATGCTCTACGAGTTTGTGGTCTTGACGGTTTCGAATATGCATATTAACAGTGCTATTTGGGCGCTCGACGATTAATTACAGGACTCATTCATCCTGCTGTGCCTTCGGGCTCTCTCTAGAGGGCCGCCATCTGCCACTACGAGTTTGCTGTTTTGCCGGTTTCGATGATGTATATAACCAGTGGTATTTAGGCGCACACCGATAAGCTACAGGATCCACACGTCCTGTTGTGCCTTCGGGCTCACTCTAGAGGCCCGCCAGAGTTCACAGAGTGGCTCGTTATACAGCCAAATTATATAAACGGAAAAGGCTTGGATGTCAGTAATGACCATTTGTGTCGTATACGCCGTCATTAGCCAGCCATACCTGAATCCAGATGCTGATGCACACGTGGCAAGATCTCGCGACCTTTTGCGCAGTAGTCCGAGGCTCTACCAAATGCGCTTCCAGTTTGTTGTCTAGCCGGTTTCGATTATGCATATAAACAGTGCTATTTGGGCGCTCGACGATTAATTACAGGACTCACTCATCCTATAGTGCCTTCGGGCTCACTCTAGAGGGCCGCCATCTGCCACAGAGTTGCTAGTTACTTAGGCAGAATGATATAAGCGGTAAAGGCTTGGGCAGGAGTCCGAGGCTCAACCAAATGCGCTACGAGTTTGTTGTCTTGCCGGTTTCGATGATGTTTATTACCAGTGGTATTAAGGCGCACACCGATAAGCTACAGGATCCACATGTCCTGTTGTGCATTCGGGCTCACTCTAGAGGCCCGCCAGAGTTCGCAGAGCGCCTCATCACAAAGGCAAAATGATATAAACGGAAAAGGCTTGGATAAAATTAATGAACATTTGTGTCTTATATGCCGTCATTAGCCAGCAATTCACGAAACCAGGTGCTGCTGCACACGAGGCACGATCTCGCGGCCTGTTGGGCAGGAGTCCGAGGCTCAACCAAATGCGCTACGAGATTGTTTTTTGTCGTTTTCGATCATGAATGTAACCAGTAGTATAAGGACGCTCACCGATCAGCTACAGTACTCCCACATCCTGTTGTGATTTCGGGCACACTCTAGAGGCCCGCCAGAGGCCGCAGACAGGCTAGTTACATAGGCAGAATGATATTGCCGGCAATGACATGGGAGACAGAAATGAACATTTCTGGCTTATTAGCCGTTATCAGACAGCCATTCCCGAATCCATGTGCTGATGCACATGCGGCAAGATCTTGCGACCTGTTGGGCAGTAGTTCGAGGCTCTACCAAATGCGCTACAGGTTTGCTGTCTTGCCGGTTTTGATTATGCATATTAACAGTGCTATTTGGGCAATCGATGATCGATTACAGGACTCACTCATCCTTTTGTGCCTTCAGGCTCACAGTAGAGGGCTGCCATATGCCGCAGAGTGGCTAGTTACTTAGGCAGAATGATATGAGCGGTAAAGGCATGGGCTGGATTTCGAGGCTCAACCAAATGCGCTACGAGTTTGTTGTCTTTTCGATTTCGATGATGTATATTACCAGTGGTATTTAGGCGCACCCCGATTAGCTACAGGATCTACACGTCCTGTTGTGCATTCGGGCTCACTCTAGAGGCCGCCAGATTTCGCAGAGCGCCTCGTTATATAGGCAAAATGATATAAACGGAAAAGGCTTGGATGACAGTCATGACCATTTGTGTCTTATTCGCCGTCATTAGCCAGCCCTACCCGAAACAAGGTGCTGCTGCACACGAGGCACGAGCTCACGGCCTGTTGGGCAGGAGTCCAAGGCTCAACCAAATGCGCTACGAGTTTGTTTTCTAGTCGCTTTCGATCATGAATGTTACCAGTAGTATTTGGGTGCTCATCAATCGGCTACAGGACTCACACGTCCTGTTGTGATTTCAGGCACACTCTAGAGGCCAGCCAGAGGCCGCATAGCTGCTATTTTCGTAGGCAGCATGATATAACCGGCAAAGATATGGGAGACAGTAATGCTCTTTCTGGCTAATTAGCCGTCATCAGCCAGCTATACCTGAAACCAGGTGCTGCTGCACACACGGAACGATCTCGCGACTGGTTGTGCAGTAGTCCGAGGTTCTACCAAATGCTCTACGAGTTTGTTGTCTTGCCGGTTTCAATTATGAAAATAACCAGTGGTTTTTGGGCATTCACCGATCAATTTCAGGATTCAATCGAACTGCTTTGCCTTCGGACTCACACTAGTGGCCCGCCAGAGTCCTCAGACCGGCTAGTTACCGAGGCAGAATGATATGCCCAGCAATGACATGGGAGACAGTAATGGCCTTTTCTGGCTTATTCGCCGTTTTCTGACAGCTATACCCGAATCCAGATGATCATGCACACGCGGCAAGATCTCGAGACCTGTTGGGCAGTAGTCCGAGGCTCTACCAAATGCGCTACGAGTTTGTTGTCTTGCCAGTTTCGATTATGCATATTCACAGTGCTATTTGAGCGCTCGATGATCGATTACAGGACTCACTCATCCTGTTGTGCCTTCGGGCTCACTCTAGAGGGCTGCCATCTGACGCAGAGTTGCTCGTTACATAGCCAAATGATATAAACGGAAAAGGCTTGGATGAGAGTAATGGCCATTTTCGTCTTACGGGCCGTCTCTTGCCAGCCATACCCGAAACAAGGTGCTGCTGCACACGAGGCACGAGCTCGCGGCCTGTTGGGCAGGAGTCCGAGGCTCAAACAAATGCGCTATGAGTTTGTTTTCCTGTCGCTTTCGATCATGAATGTTACCAGTAGTATTTGGGCGCTCACCGATCGGCTACAGGACTCACACGTCCTGTTGTGATTTCGGGCACTTTCTAGAGGCCCGCCAGAGGCCGCAGACCGCCTAGTTACATAGGCAGAATGATATTAGCGGTAAAGTCTAGGATGGCAATAAAGGCCATTTCTGTCTTATACCTTATCAGCAGCCAACCATACCCGAAATAATGTGCTGCTGCGTACTCGGCACGATCTCACACCTGTTGGTCAGTAGTCAGAGGTTCTATTAAATGCTCTACGAGTTTATTTTCTTGCCGGTTTCGATGATGAATATTACCAGTGGTATTTAGGCGCACACCGATCAGCTACACGACTCACACGTCCTGTTGTTCCTTCGTGCTCACTCTAGATGCCCGCCAAAGGCCGCAAATTGGCTTGTTACATAGGCAGAATGATATTAACGGAAAAGGCTTGGTTGACAGTAATGGCCATTTCTGTCTTTTATGCTGTCATCAGCCAGTCATACCCAAAACCAAGTGCTGCTGAACACGTGGCACGATTTCGCAAATTGTTGGGCAGTAGTCGGAGGCTCAGATAAAGGAGATAAATTAAAAAGGTTACGAGGACAACAACAGTTTTCTTACCTCTGTTACCTGTTTTTGAGACCTTATGTCCTTAATACCTGTCTGGATTCCAATTTGCGGACGAATACATATAGCTGTTCTAAGACATACTAATTTACCAAAGTCTGATATTGATAAAAGCAACTACAAAAATTTGAATTTAAAATGGTTGAGTTTAGCAAAGGTTTGATTCTCAGGTCCGTTTGCAAACCTTTGAGCAGTAAATCCCTTTTGGCCCCGATCAACAAAATTGGCAATATTAGTCCGTTCGTATGGAATACTTATTCTTTTCCCAATTACACTGCGTCTGGTCAGTATTTTTGTCTGCTTGGTGGTTTAATGGTTCAATTGCTCAACAGTCAGGAGACGAAATTAAAAAAAAACCAAAAGGACCTTTCTGCTAGTCATGCATTAGTTTGCACATGCACTAACATAAATTCTACTGCTCACTTCTTTTGGAGGTGATTATGTGTTTCAACTGTGTTATATTAGCTTATTTATTTTAAAAGTTTATTTTTTTCTGGTGTGCGTGAAACCCTCTCCTAGATTGTATCCCAGCCATTCTCTTTCTGAACGCACTTGGACGATACTAAAACTTGAATTGCTAACAATATTTAAGATGAAACACTGGCCAACACAAATCAGATGCACGAATTTCGAAGGCGTTGGCACATTGAAAGGCGAAATGTCAATGATAATTTTGATTTCAACGCCTGTTACGAAGAAGGCGCAAATTATGTTGCGTATATGCGGGAGATTTCATAGCACAGCACAGCGACAAGTAGAAGAATAGGAAGAAAACTGATTACAACAGAGACAAAGAAGACTGGAATGGTCGTTTCTGGCTTATGAGCAGTCGTCAGCCTGTCATACCCAACACCAGGTGGCGCACTACCCAAGGATCGAACCCAGGAGCCTTTGACCAGATGTCAAATGCTTTAACCGCTGAGTTATGAGGATGGCTAGCTGAAAACGGCTAAGGAGACAAAATTGGCATTCCAGTCTACCTTTGTTTTTGTCGGCAATATTCATCTGCATATCCTGAAATGTGTTTATTTTTGAACAATTGACTTTATGGGATTTAGCGATGGAGTATTTTGCAGCTCAATCTCATGATAGGTCAATCACATCTGGATGTTGGTTTTCAAACGAGCTTATTTTGAACACAGGCGAATAGCATCGTATGATAATATTCATTTTTTACATTGAGTTACAATGCCTTTATGAATCACAGCATATTCAATCGAGAACATACACAAAGTTAACTTTCTTTCACTCATTTATATAAAAAATCGCTTGCTTTAAGGGGTGTATCTTCCGGATTTAAAACATTGTCCATACTGTCGATTAATTGATGACCCTAATGACCGTTTAATTTCCACTTAAGCTTTACAAAGTACATTCCGTATACATCATGGGTAAAGAAAATCAAAGATTTCTCTGCTCGTTATGGGCATGATCACGTAGATTTCACACGGAAGTTTAGTGCATGTGGATATTTTTTATACTTTCGAGGCATTATTACTAAATTCACGAGTATTAAAGATCATGAATTATGATTTAGACTTCCTTAGTTCACTCCTAATTTTAATCCTTTTAACAATCGAAACAAAGCACTTCTTCATGCATTAAATCTCACAAACGCGTCAAGTTCGAAAAAACGAGCATAGGAAAGGATGTGATTGTGAAAATGTGCAAGGAAAACTATTTAAAATTTATCACCACATCGAAAGTCAATGTGAAAAATGACTAATAATTAAGTCCTTATTTTTAAAAGATTAAGATTTAAACAGGTGGTCGAAAAGAATCACGTTTAGTAGTCACCATCCTGTCGCGAGTGAAATATGTTAATGAATGTATTCGAATATAAAACGTTTTCCCGAATTTCATTTGCAATTTATTGTGATACAAATCTTCCGTATTAGTGAAGTGAAACAAGCAAAATGTTAAAAAAATATTATATATATATATGATCAGCGTTTAGCGTGAAGATATGAGGGTTATTCTGGTTGAAGCTGTCCGCAGTTTAACTATTTTGTTTCCAGTTCTAGAAATGTGCACAAAGGAAGGTATTGGTTGCCGAAAAAATAAATATTGTACCCAACGCAGCTTGTTAAATATGTATGTGGTCTGCGAATACATAATTTCTTTGGTTTCCCTATTAAAAGTCATACGATAGTTTATAAGAGATTCTTGCTGGGTGAATAGCGCTTTGTATCATGGTCACTTTACAAGTGAAGTGTTTACTTTGGCCGTCCGATGGCCTGAATTACTTTAAATCATTCTGACATTGGCAAGTACATTAACTGAGCTTGCTGTCGTTTGGATGCACTTTTTAAAAACCTACTCCATTTAAGGCAGTTAATATATTGTGCATTTTTGAGTGATTGCATTGCAACTATAAATGGAATTCTATTTTATAACAAAGGTTATCTTTTTGTTTCAGAAAAGATTCCTTAAGAAATCATATCGACTTCAAATGAAGAAAATGCATATGTGGTTCTCAATTGTTTTTCAAATTCCCGATTGATATTCAGCTCGATCTGCAATTGAACTTTAATGCATGTTTTAATTTTTTCAGTTTCTTTGCATACAATGTATATACAAGCAAGCAAATTTATATGATTCTATGAAGATACAACATCATGCTCTTAGCCTTATTAATATATGTGGACTTTGACGTATAATTCATATGCTTTAAAAGTACCATGAACTCCCATAATACGCCATAAAGAGAAACGTTTTTGTTTTGGGTGCCTTGTACGACCGACTAAATAGGACTTAGGAAAACGAACCACACGTCCGCATAAAACAGGTGGACTTGCCACAAATTTCAGGAAAGTTTAATATATCCATGTCTTCAAGCTAGCACTGAACTTAACATAACACTAAATTTCACCTTTTTCTCAACCGTAGCCCTTCCTAAAATCTAAACCCTGAAGATAACATAATAATAACCATATGCATCGTTCCTATCATGAGCCTAACCTAAACGCCGACCTTGACCAGCTACTTAAACATAATCCCAAGGTTAACAATAACCAATAAACTTAATCATTAACATGAAGTTTATGGAAGTGAGCGCAAAGCCACATGCACTGCGGGTTTCTTTTCCCTTGTCATTTGTACGTGGCTATAAAGGGTATCCTTATAGATTTTAAAATAAATATAATTCATTCGAGTTTATATCTTGCATCCGACTTGCTTTTCCACACAGAAGTACTGTTTTTTTACTATTTCTCAAAAGAAATTTCGAAATGTATAAGGCCACTGAAGGGCATTATAACTATTAATAATTTTTAAGGCTGCAGGATTTAATGAGAAAGTGTTTTGCCCACATTTGCAGTTGTGTGCATTTGACAGCTGGTCAGGGAAGAAACGGCTGAAAGAATCTGCATTTATTCTCATTTAACTCCAAGGTCAAGGTGCGCAGGTCAATTTTCGAAAACATAGTGGAATCTCAAATTCTGGACGTATCTCTTCGTTGCATGCTGACGTTATTGGCTAAACTGTTGGTAAATTTTTGCATTTCTAACCATTTCTTAAATATGCCTACCTGTGGTGTTTGTTTTTGAGAATAGGCGGAATTATACAGTCCCATAGTATTCACCCGACATAGCCATCATATCAATTAAAACACAACTTATTTAATCTTCACCAATTTAGCTCGTCCCATAAACCCCACGTGTCATCTTATACCCCAATTATATCACCTAAGGCAGGTCGTCCGAAGGACACAAATCAAACCCAAACCGAAAAGCAAGGTTGCGCAGTTCTATCTAACCGTATGCTGCCTTTTCCAAAACTAACCAACACTCTCCAACAGGCAAATAACACTTACCATGTTAGCCTATAAACAAATCATGACGTCCAAGCACTTACTTCTAATAGCTGCTTGCCCTCTTCCACCAGCCTTTATATTTGATCTTACTTCCCACATTCCCATTTAAATACCAGCAGGCATATCTCGGTGTTAACCCCTATGCTGGTTCGATACCAGATAGTAATATTACTATACCGTTTAGAAAACCCTCTCAGCCTTTTGTTACTAACGTCCCTTATACCAATAGTTATGGCGGAGTTAGCAGTAACCCTCCAAGTCACAATAAATTCAAACTTAATTTCCCACCTCCAAATTGCTTTTTTAAATAAAGATAACCATAGTTTGGATACTCCAACTTCACAAGGTGTCATAATACTTAATACTAGATATGTTATAATTAAGATGACCCAAGTCAGGCTCATTGCTTTCGAGTTAATGCCCGATGTTTTATGTGTGACTGAATCCTTGACCCTTCCTTTATTTCCTACTCGTTACTTGTCGTAGACCAGTATGATCTCTACCGTCAAGACCGCATTATTAAGGAAGGTGATGGTTGTCATCCCTATATTAAAGCTTCACTTAATCCCTTTCCGTTCGATCAAGATGCCACGTAATTCTATGGTAATTACTGGTTCGCATCTATTATGCTGTCGCCCCGATAAAAGAAAATGCTTGGATGCACTTTCAACCCACCTTTTTCATCATGCGATGATCATGTTAAACTGGGTGAAGGTTTTAAATTGGTCTTGGAGTTCAATTTAAACATTAAAATAATCGCTGTTGGTTTTACATTTTCTGAAATTGACTGGATTTTAAACTTTTTTCCAATCAGATTTCAGCCTGTCCGTGGTACCATTTATTTTTCTAATTTTTTTCAGCTGGTGCGTTCATAACGAGAGACAATACAATTTAAGGCCTGAATTTTACAAACTAAATTGCTCCCATGGTCGTTTATTTTAAGCAGGGCCTCTTACAAAGTGACCATAAATTAATTTCCAGTTGACTTCCAATTGTCTTATCAAAAAACGCAAGTGGCTTTCGCAGATATGAGCTTAATTAATGACATTTTGACTAATTGGACAGGCAGTATTTCTTCTCCATGAAAGATGCAGCACATCTTTGTGATTTCATGTCAGTCGTTTAAAATAACATCCTGGAATTGATTGCAAAAATAATTGTCAATCTTTTCGCTTAGGAATCCACCGTTCCCGAATTTCCTTTGGCAACATTAAAAAAATTAAGTAGGCAGTTATAAGATCAGTCTACCAGTTCGTTATATGTACATCCATAGATCACATATATTTGTGAATAAACCTCTAAGATTCGTCTTGCACGTGAAAGCCAGAGGGAAATGTGCGCACGCAGCGGGCCAAACACTGCAAAATCTGTTGCGCAACTGCCCATCGTCTATCCTCCTCTAAACGAGGATATTATTTTCCTCCATTACTAAAATAAGATGAGAACTTCATTCACGAAGACTCTGACAACCCTGAATGGTAAATGCTTTCTTTGCGAAACATCTTACTATGGCATCTAAACCGGTTCGAATGTTTCAGACACTCCCATGAAATGCTTTCAGCGAAACTAATTTCTCCTTAAAATTCATTCGTTAGCAAATAATTTGTTTAAAAACTCGCACTATTCGGGAATGACGGTATTCCAAACTCAGTTCTCAAGAGCATGCCGAGCTTCACCCAATTGCTTAGTCATATATTCTCAGTTTATCTTTAAAACGGATTCGTTCCGGACTCATGTAATACATCTATTAAACTTCCTGTCTTCAAGAAAGGATCTCGTTCAGACGTAAATAATTTCGACGCATTCAAACAAAACTACTGGCACTCGCAAAACGTATTGAAAAATTGCTTTTTAACCAGATTCTCGACTATCGCCTAGAAAAATATGCTTTTCAACTACTCTCAATATGGTTTTCTTCCTATAAGATCATGTGAAGTGCATCATTTTGCTTTTATTAACCTCTTTACTTCCCTTCGTCAGTCGTAATGATCCACTTTGACCTAAGCAAAGATGTTCGCAAGGTTCCGCACTGACCTCTTCTTGTGATACTGAATGATCTTGGCATCCGGCTTCCTCTCCTTGGTTCGTACTTGTCTATCCAAAGTCAAAAGGTCTTTGTAGGTTAATAGCTTTTCGAAGCCCCAGCCGATCACGAGTGGCGTTTTTCAAGGCACGGTTCTAGGTCCCCTCATCTGAATTCTGAAACATAAACGACATTTCAGGTATACTCAAAAATTCACGAAATGTCGTTTACGCTGATGAATGCACGTGCATATACTCATTTTCTAAGGACACCGCAAATAATTGTTTTGATAAATCAACACTGATCTGCTTATGTATTTACGTTAGAGCTCTAGTTAGCAGATGAAATGTTCTCCATCTTAGAGCAGTTTCATGTGTTTTGGCCTCGCCAAGATTCTTTGGCCCCTGGTATTTCAAAATATTGCACTTTTACAACGATTAAACACAATATACTGAGGTCTTAGTTACACGAATAAGCTAGCATTATCGCCTCATGCAGATCGAAATTCTACAAGTGCTGCACATATATGTGGTTATATATCACATAATTTATTTCCTTCAAGAAATAATCTTAAGACAGTACCGCATGTTTGTTCTTCTTATCCTAGAATTTTGATGTCAAATTAGCAGAAATTTAATTTCTGTGGGTGAGAAGACTCGAAGTCGGTCCCTGCTTCGTATTTTGCGTTGACTCTAGTCTAAATCTCCCACGAATTATATTTCTTACTCCGGTTGATCAACCATATGCCAATTGCTATTCCTCCATAATCATTAACCACCTCTTATCTCCAAAACTAACCATTCTCAGTTTTTTAACTCCAAATATGTTTTCATCTGGAATAGTCGTCCACTCGAAATTAGGTTGCCCTCTACATTAGCGATTTTCAAAACCAAATTACGCAAACATTTAACTTCGGAAGATATAAAGTTCTTATTGCTTGTTTCCTTCATTTACTCGCACACTTTTGGATTCTTAAAAAGGGTTCTCCTGGTATTTGAGGCAGTTCCCTTGATATAAAATTGATTTCTAAATATGCTATGCCTCATCCTTTTCGAAGAGTCAATCTTCGCAGTCGCTTTTTCGTCAACTTTTTTCAACTATCATCAGCAACTCTTGACATCCTGGAAAGTGTCCTCGGATGATGCAAACCTGACAATGATCTCCATGATCTTTTGATGATCGTGGCTGTTTCTGATGTTTTTGCCACGTCAGTGGTGAACTTTGCAGTCAGCAAGGTCGCATCTCGGTGATGACCTCGTGACCTCTACTTCCCTCTTTTCCGAAGTACGGTATAACATCTTTGCCATATAAGATTCATACTACTTGTAGTGTTACTTGTTTGTAGAATGGGCATAACGTGGTTATTCCGCAGTGGTTGATTGTCTCTGACCCAAATGTTCATTGAAATTTCGGGTCTGACCCTAAAAAAGTCATATCCGAAGCACCTGACTCCATTTCCTGCACTTAATAATTTCAGAAATTATTTCCCCGATTATTCTCTGGAGTCCATATACCAGAAACCGCATAGAGAACGCTGAAGGGCCCACTGAGGAGCCGAACCCCTCGTTGCTGTGTCACACAGCAGCATAAACATTGGCAAAACACGTGTCTGGGCTTTTAGCTAGTACCTATGTCGGAAGTACGGTTTAACGTCTTTGCCATATAAGATTCACACTACTTTAAGTACTACTTGTTTGTAAGAATGGGCATTACGTGTTTATTTCACAGTGGTTGATAGTCTTCGACCCAAATGTTTATTGAAATTTCGGGTCTGACCCTAAAAAGTCATTTCCGAAGCACCTGACTCCATGTCCTGCACTTAATAATTTCAGAAATTATTTCCCCGATTATTCTCTGGAGTCTATATACCAGAAACCGCATAGAGAACGCTGGGGGACCCACTGAGGAGCCGAACCACTCGTTGCTGTGTCACACAGCAGCAGAAACCTCGGCGGAAAACGTGTCTGGGCTTTTAGCTGGTACATATGTCGGAAGTACGGTATAACGTCTTTGCCATAAAAGATTCATACTACATGTAGTACTCCTTGTTTGTAGAATGGGCATTTCGTGGTTATTCCACAGTGGTTGATTGTCTTCGACCCAAATTTTCATTGAAATTTCGTGTCTGACCCTAAAAAGTCATATTTGAAGCACCTGACTCCATGTCCTGCACTTAATAATTTCAGAAATTATTTCCCCGATTATTCTCTGGAGTCCATATACCAGAAACTGCATGGAGAACGCTGGGGGACCCACTAAGGAGCCGAACCCCTCGTTGCTGTGTCACACAGCAGCATAAACATTGGCGAAACCCGTGTCTGGGCTTTTAGCTAGTACATATGTCGGAAGTTCGGTATAACGTCTTTGCCATATAAGATTCACACTACTTTAAGTACTACTTGTTTGTAAGAATGGGCATTACGTGTTTATTTCACAGTGGTTGATAGTCTTCGACCCAAATGTTTATTGAAATTTCGGGTCTGACCCTAAAAAAGTCATTTCCGAAGCACCTGACTCCATGTCCTGCACTTAATAATTTCAGAAATTATTTCCCCGATTATTCTCTGGAGTCTATATACCAGAAACCGCATAGAGAACGCTGGGGGACCCACTGAGGAGCCGAACCACTCGTTGCTGTGTCACACAGCAGCAGAAACCTCGGCGGAAAAACGTGTCTGGGCTTTTAGCTGGTACATATGTCGGAAGTACGGTATAACGTCTTTGCCATAAAAGATTCATACTACATGTAGTACTCCTTGTTTTGTAGAATGGGCATTTCGTGGTTATTCCACAGTGGTTGATTGTCTTCGACCCAAATTTTCATTGAAATTTCGTGTCTGACCCTAAAAAGTCATATTTGAAGCACCTGACTCCATGTCCTGCACTTAATAATTTCAGAAATTATTTCCCCGATTATTCTCTGGAGTCCATATACCAGAAACTGCATGGAGAACGCTGGGGGACCCACTAAGGAGCCGAACCCCTCGTTGCTGTGTCACACAGCAGCATAAACATTGGCGAAACCCGTGTCTGGGCTTTTAGCTAGTACATATGTCGGAAGTTCGGTATAACGTCTTTGCCATATAAGATTCATACTACTTTAAGTACTACTTGTTTGTTAGAATGGGCATTACGTGGTTATTCCACAGTGGTTGATTGTTTTCGACCCAAATGTTCATTGAAATTTCGAGTCTGACCCTAAAAAGTCATATCCGAAGCACCTGACTCCATGTCCTGCACTTCATAATTTCAGAAATTATTTCCCCGATTATTCTCTGGAGTCCATATACCAGAAACCGCATAGAGAACGCTGGGGGACCCACTGAGGAGCCGAACCCCTCGTTGCTGTGTCACACAGCAGCAGAAACCTCGGCGAAACACGTGTCTGGGCTTTTAGCTAGTACATATGTCGGAAGTACGGTATAACGTCTTTGCCATAAAAGATTCATACTACTTGTAGTACTCCTTGTTTGTAGAATGGGCATTACGTGGTTATTACACAGTGGTTGATTGTCTTCGACCCAAATGTTCATTGAAATTTCGGGTCTGACCCTAAAAAGTCATATCTGAAGCACCTGACTCTTTGTCCTGCACCTAATAATTTCAGAAATTATTTCCCCAATTATTCTCTGGAGTCCATATACCAAAAACCGTATAAAGAACGCTGGGGGACCCACTGAGGAGCCAAACCCCTCGTTGCTGTGTCACACAGCAGCAGAAATCTCGGCGAAAAACGTGTCTGGGCTTTGAGCTAGTACATATGTCGAAAGTTCGGTATAACGTCTTTGCCATAAAAGATTCATACTACTTGTAGTACTCCTTGTTTGTAGAATGGCCATTACGTGGTTATTCCACAGTGGTTGATTGTCTTCGACCCAAATGTTCATTGAAGTTTCGGGTCTGACCCTAAAAAGTCATATCCGAAGCACCTGACTCTTTGTCCTGCACTTAATAATTTCAGAAATTATTTCCCCGATTATTCTCTGGAGTCCATATACCAGAAACCGCATAGAGAACGCTGGGGGACCCACTGAGGAGCCGAACCCCTCGTTGCTGTGTCACACAGCAGCAGAAACCTCGGCGAAACACGTGTCTGGGCTTTAAGCTAGTACATATGTCGGAAGTACGGTATAACGTCTTTGTCATATAAGATTCATACTACTTGTAGTACTCCTTGTTTGTAGAATGGGCATTACGTGGTAATACCACAGTGGTTGATTGTCTTAATCCCAAATGTTCATTAAAATTTCGGGTCTGACCCTAAAAAAGTCATATCCGAAGCACTTGACTCCATGTCCTGCACTTCATAATTTCAGAAATTATTTCCCCGATTATTCTCTGGAGTCCATATACCAGAAACCGCATAGAGAACGCTGGGGGACCCACTAAGGAGCCGAAACCCTCGTTGCTGTGTCACACAGCAGCAGAAACCTCGGCGAAACACGTGTCTGGGCTTTTAGCTAGTACATATGTCGGAAGTACGGTATAACGTCTTTGCCATAAAAGATTCATACTACTTGTAGTACTCCTTGTTTGTAGAATGGGCATTACGTGGTTATTCCACAGTGGTTGATTGTCTTCGACCCAAATGTTCATTGAAATTTCGGGTCTGACCCTTAAAAAGTCATATCTGAAGCACCTGACTCTTTGTCCTGCACTTAATAATTTCAGAAATTATTTCCCCGATTATTCTCTGGAGTCCATATACCCAAAAACCGTATAAAGAACGCTGGGGGACCCACTGAGGAGCCAGAAACCCCTCGTTGCTGTGTCACACAGCAGCAGAAATCTCGGCGAAAAACGTGTCTGGGCTTTTGAGCTAGTACATATGTCGAAAGTTCGGTATAACGTCTTTGCCATAAAAGATTCATACTACTTGTAGTACTCCTTGTTTGTAGAATGGGCATTACGTGGTTATTCCACAGTGGTTGATTGTCTTCGACCCAAATGTTCATTGAAGTTTCGGGTCTGACCCTAAAAGTCATATCCGAAGCACCTGACTCCTTGTCCTGCACTTAATAATTTCAGAAATTATTTTCCCCGATTATTCTCTGGAGTCCATATACCAGAAACCGCATAGAGAACGCTGGGGGACCCACTGAGGAGCCGAACCCCTCGTTGCTGTGTCACACAGCAGCAGAAACCTCGTCGAAACACGTGTCTGGGCTTTAAGCTAGAACATATGTCGGAAGTACGGTATAACGTCTTTGCCATAAAAGATTCATACTACTTGTAGTACTCCTTGTTTGTAGAATGGGCATTACGTGGTAATACCACAGTGGTTGATTGTCTTCATCCCAAATGTTCATTAAAATTTCGGATCTGACCCTAAAAAAGTCATATCCGAAGCACTTGACTCCATGTCCTGCACTTAATAATTTTAGAAATTATTTCTTTGATTATTCTCTGGAGTCCATATACCAGAAACCGCATAGAAAACGCGGCGGGACCCACTGAGGAGCCGAACCCCTCGTTGCTGTGTCACACAGCAGCAGAAACATCCGCGAATCACGTGTCTGGGCTTTTAGCTAGTACCTATGTCAGAATTTCGGTTAAACGTCTTTGCCATATAAGATTCATACTACTTGTAGTACTACTTGTTTGTAGAATGGGCATTACGTGGTTATTTCACAGTGGTTGATTGTTTTCGAACCAAATGTTCATTGAAATTTCGGGTCTGACCCTTAAAAGTCATATCCGAAAAACCTGACTCCATGTCCTGCACTTAATAAATTCAGAAATTATTTCCCCGATACATATATATATATATATATGGCACATATATTATACAGTACGTCCGACATAGGTACTAGCTAAAAGTTCAGACACGTGTTTCGCCGATGTTTCTGCTGCTGTGTGACACAGCAACGAGGGGTTCGGCTCCTCAGTGGGTCCCCCAGCGTTCTCTATGCGGTTTCTGGCATATGGACTCCAGAGAATAATCGGGGAAATAATTTCTGAAATTATTAAGCGCAGGACATGGAGTCAGGTTCTTCGGATATGACTTTTTAGGGTCAGACCCGAAATTTCAATGAACATTTGGGTCGAAGACAATCAACCACTGTGGAATAACCACGTAATGCCCATTCAATATATATATATATAAATATATATATAAATATATATATATATATATATATATATATACATATATATATATATATATATATATATATATATATATATATATATATATATATATGGCACATATATTATACAGTACGTCCGACTTAGGTACTAGCTAAAAGTTCAGACACGTGTTTCGCCAATGTTTCTGCTGCTGCGTGACGCAACAACGAGGGGTTCAGCTCCTCAGTGGGACCCCAGCGTTCTCTATGCAGTTTCTGGCATATGGACCCCAGAGAATAATCAAGGAAATAAATTCTGAAATTATTATGTGCAGGATAAGGAGTCAGATGATTCAGACATTACTTTTTAGGGTCAGACCCAAAATTTCAATAAATATTTGAGTCGAAGACAATCAATTACTGCGGAATAACCACGTAATGCCCATTCTACAAACACGTAGTACTACACGTAGTATGCATCTTATATGGCACATATATTGTACCGAACTTCTGACATAGGTAAGAGCTAAAAGCCCAAACACGTGGTTCGCCGAGATTTCTGCTGCTGCGTGATGAGGCGACGAGGGGTTCGGCTCCTCCATGGGTTCCCCAGCGTTCTCTATGCGGTTTCTGGTATATTGACTCCAGAGAATAATCAAGGAAAACATTTCTGAAATTATTAAGTACAGGACACGGAGTCAGATAATTCGGACTTGACATTTTAGGGGCAATTTCGAAATTTCAATGAATATTTGGGTCGAAGACAATTAACCACTGTGGAATAAATTACGTAATGCCCATTCTACAAACAAGAAGTAATACAAGTAGTATGCATCTTATATGGCACATTTATTATACCGTTTTTCCGACTCAGGTACTATCTAAAAGCCCAGCCACGTGTTTCGCCGATGTTTCTGCTGCTGCGTGACGCAGCAACGAGGGGTTCGGCTCCTCAGTGGGTCCCCCAGCATTCTCTATGTGGTGTCTGGTATATCGACTCCAGAGAATAATCAAGGAAATAATTTCTGAAATTACTAAGTGCAGGACATGTAATCAGATGACTCAAACATGACTTTTTATGGTCAGACCCGAAATTTCAATGAAATTTTGGGTCGAAGACAATCAACCACTAAGGAAAAACCACGTAATGCCCATTCTATTAAAGCGTAGTATTACAAGTAGTATGAATCTTGTATGGCACATATATTATACCGTTCTTCCAACATAGGTACTTGCTTTATATATATATATATATATATATATATATATATATATATATATATATATATATATATATATATATATATATATATAGTCATTGACAAAGTGGAACCGACAAAAGCTTTGTCAACATATGCTTCACGTCACTGTTACCGTCTGCGAGGGCTCTTAAGTGAGCTCCAGTGAACAACAGAACATACATGTTCTTTTAATAGATCGGTGAGCCAAATATATATATATATATATATATGAAATGAGTGGTGAAATCGACAGTTTAAATGCAGGGCCTTTTCTCTAGGCAATGTTGAGAAAAATATCACTTTATATTATATCAAAAGTATGTGCTTGAATATGAAATCGGCTTATTTGTTGAAAATTAAGAAAAAATCTTATTTTTCGGACTCCCTATGTTCGATCATGTACTATTCTTAGAATTCTTTTGAATTTATTGGTTGGTTTTCGGTCTTTCGTATATCCGTAGCCCAACCAAAGTTGGATGACGTCTTTAAGCAATTTGACCTTAATAATTTGGCCGTCAAATAAATTGGGATAAACAATATATCTTCCTGTATCCTGTCAGTTAAAATGTTTACACAATGGATCTTTATGATTTCTTATTTGTCGTCAACCAGCAGCGTTTGATCATATATTGTTTAACAGATAAGAGCTTTTAACTGAAAAGTAAGTAATGCTGCTTACTGTTGCCTGAAAGCTTTTGGAAAATGGTTGTATAGAAAAGGCTTTGTGCATCACTTTATGCTTAAGGACAATTCTAAATTAAGCTTAGAGGCATTGATCCGCATTAAGTTTGAGTTCATAAAAGCATGCATGTGCTATTTCAGTGGCTTTAAAAAGTAGTAAGTTAGAAAATGAGCATTTTGGACTGAACCGACGATGTTGGCTTATTTGTTGACGTTTCTCGTACTTGCCCATGGCAGTCGAAAATATGTCGGTAAGGTGATATTTTACCTATAAGTCATGAGTTTGAATTGAAAATTGTTCTTAGCTATAAGGCAGTCCTGATGCTAAAGGTCAAATTTGAATAAATGTGATTTCATATGAACTACTTATTAAGAACCAATTACGAATCATTTAACATATCTCACATTGCTGGTTTTCAGGAAACTGTAAAAAGTGCCCAGACATAGGAAATGAGTTAAACACGTCGGCGACTGTCATACATCTCCTGATAACGGTGACTTCTCTTGCGCATGAAACAAGGTTTGTCACTTCTGGTCGCATCTCCTTCAATATAATATTCCATGCTGCTCCGTTATTAAAAACCTGTTCAATTGTCAGTAATAACAAAATGCGGGGATCAAACACATTTAACTGTGATACCTACGTCTAATGTGCAACAATTACTCTAACTAAATTGTGAATGACATTATTGTATCGATGTGAGCATACGCAAATCATATTTATATTTTCTAAGCAAAAATTTTTTTTTTATTTAGAAATATGGCAGTTGACTCAACCACCAGATACCGATTGCGTAAGAAACCTGCAAACTTCATATTCAATTTGGACGGACGTGCCATTTTGACATTCACACATGTATCTGTAGTTGGTGAAAAAGCAGCCATTCGAAGGTTTTATTTTCCTATATTTCAAGAAAAATACGTGATAACCTTGTACCTTATCCAATGTTGGACCGATCAACCTGGGCAGAATGGGCTCTTAGCCATATCGACATCTTTGTACATTTTGCCTTTTCTAAATAGATCCCTTGGAATGCATTTTCTGATTTCACTTAGAAGAAACACCTGAAATATGTTACTAACAGTGTCAATGAACCACAGTGCTCTGATTTTTAAATTAAATTGTTACTTGATGTCATCTTATTTCCTTGAAAATCAAGAGATTTAATTTTGATAAGAAACGGTGCCTTAAGGGGTAAGGAACCAGGCTACAATTTTTCTAAATGCCTTAAAACATTTAAATATCCTTAAGCGATTTTGAAATTAAATGTTCTACTCTCGCATTATTAATAAGCCTTCATAGACTTAGCCAAAAAAGGTCATTTTAGTCAGCCTGCTCGTTGTCAGTAATGCTCTTCTGATTATACAAGTCAATGTGAGGATGCAGGATGGGCTCGAGTTTATGCTCCAGGGCAGAAAGGGACAAGTTAGTCCCACAAGCGATCGGTTAAGATCTATCCCACAGTTGTTATAATCTTTTAGAAGACATGAAAGAAGGAAAGTATTGAAGCAACGTTTAAATTTAATACCTTACACAATTATATTCATTAATCTGGTTAAAACAAAACTGTACGTAGTATTAAACATTTGAAATTCAGGTGTATTAATGGAGATTTAACTGCTTTTGAGTTAAAGAAAGTATCATTTTTGAGATAATAATGCTTTGGTTAAGTAGCAGATGCAGGTAATGAGAAGTAAATTATTTTGTCTGAATGTAACTTCACAAAACGACCAAAGACATTTGCAAATACTATATTCAGTATACCATAGGATTGGATCTGATTCAAGTGCTCATGCATATAACACTCATTATCGATTTTTGATAGCATGACTGGCTGAATTGACGTTTTTTAGGTAGCCATGAAAAAAAACGTGTTCCAAATGATAAAAGACTATTTGGACGCTAAACAATATACTCAGGGAAAAGTACCTATGAAACGAATTGACTAGAAACATCTTGTCAGGTGTATTTTGTGAAGGTCTTCTGTACTAATAATTCAATAGTTTTTAAAATCTTACCTAAAGCTTTTGTTTTTATCACAGGAGTTAAAGATTTATTCTCCTTTAAAACACACGAACCCCATTCAACATATGACTTTGCCATAAAAATGGCAAGCAGATTTTATTTCATTCTGCCTCTTTATTTATTTATTGACCACAATGATTCGTGTCAGGTTTTTCAGCGAAGAAGCTGAACTTCTATTCATAACTTAACCGTACACGATTTGGCAATCCTTTTAATTTATTTTTTTTCCAAAGACTGTGCGCTTTGGACTACTTTAACAAAAAACCCATCTGGCGAGGTCAGATGTTACCATTTTGACACATGATTAACTTACAGATCATGGTTGCTTCTCAAGGAAAACATCTTTACCCGATTTTGAAGTTCCACAAATTTAAGCTCTGTTAGGCGGTCCTTCTCCATTTTATAACTCGAAAAGGGAACTAAAGCAAGTGTGGATATTCGGTGTTTTATAAGTCGTACACATGGCATATACATGTTGGCCTAATCCACTGGCTTCAAGCACCAGTTAAAATAACCTTAGTACATGGCTCATTCTAGCACCAGGTAGCTTTTAAGCTCAGCAGCTTGTCGGAGAAAGGCAAAACTGTTTGCGCGAAAAAAATAGTGCGTAATAAAGTGGCATCGCCAATCTCTCTGAAAGATCTGATCCAGCAAACGGGGGCAGTTTCAGTACGCAGGTTTCAGCTACACGTTCTTCTAATAGTCGATAAGTTACCTGCGTCACCTTCGTTATACATGTGAACTTTGTGTCACATATTGCGGTAACATGTTTAACTCGCAAAGTATTGGATAAAGGCAGTCAATTGTACAGTTTGCAATTTTGAATAATTATTTAAACTAAACACAATTTTACTTCGACATGAGTTTTAGAGTATTGCCTAATGTTACTTTAAACATATTCCCGGTTTACTTTTGCATAACTAGATGTGAACTACCACGCTTAACAAGACTTTTTATTTGATTGCTCAGCGCTAGAGATTTTATTTCGTTTTATGCATTTAGGCAAACTAGTTTGATCCGTGCGAGTATGGAATAAGATTCAAACAGACTTTTTTACGCTTAATAATCTTAAGTTTATACACAATTTACTTTCACCAGTTGATATGGATTGCATGTTTAAGCGCTGTTCTTTAGCTTTTTGTTTGAAAAAGAGACAACGTGTCAGTCAGTTAAAGGAAATATATTAAAAAGGGCACGAAGAGAACAACGGTGTTCTTGCCTCTGTTACCTGTTTTGTGACATTATGTCCTTAAAACTTGTTATGAATCCAATTTGCAGACGAATACAAATAGCTGTTTTAAGATATGCTAATTAAGCATAGTCTGGTATTGATCAAAGCCACCCCATAAATTTGTATTTAAAAAGGTCAAGTTTAGCAAAGATTTTGATTCGCAGGTCCGTTTGCAAACCTTTGAGCAGTTTAATCACCTTTGGCTAACCTCAATAGAATTGGCAATATTAGTCCGTTCGTATGGAATTCTTATTCTTATCCCAATTACAATGCGTCTGGTCAGTATTTGTGTCTGCTTGGAGGTTTAATTTCTCAAAAGTC
This sequence comes from Schistocephalus solidus, assembly GCA_017591395.1. NCBI lineage: Eukaryota > Metazoa > Platyhelminthes > Cestoda > Diphyllobothriidea > Diphyllobothriidae > Schistocephalus > Schistocephalus solidus. The sequence continues at coordinate 2,598 of WEDG01009120.1, read as the reverse complement.
GCGAGACGAAATAAAAAAACCAAAAGGACCTTCTTGCCAGTCATGCATTAGTATGTTCATGAAGCGACGTAAATTCTACTGCTTGCTACTTTGGGAGGTGATTATGTGTTTAAACTGTGTTATATTAGAAAATTTAGTTTTTAAGTTTATTTGTTTCTGGTGTGCATCAAACCCTCTCATAGATTGTGTCCCATCCATTCTCTTTCTGATCGCATTTAAGTGAAACAAACACTTGAATCGCAAACGATATTTAAACACGTTACCCTGGCCAACACAAAACAGATGCACGAATTTCGAGGAATTTGGTATATCGAAAGGTGTACTGTGAATGATTATTTTGATTTCAACGCCTGATACGAAGAAGGCGCAAATTATGTTGCGTATATGCGGTAGATTTCGTAGCTCATGAATAATCAAGCGACATTATAAAATGTCATGCTTTCTTCGATGAACGCTCACGAATATCTAACTAATAGCACTCTTTTCTTTCTACCTTAAGGTTTCTTTATACCATGCCAGCCACCACACAGCAACAAGTCGAATAATTCCAACAGAGACAAAATAAATTTGTTTGGTCGTTTCTGGCTTATGAGCAGTCGCCAGCCTGTCAAACCAAACACAGTTTGTGCACCACCCAAGGATCGAACCCGCGAGCCTTTGACTAGATGTCAAATGCTCCAACCGCTGAGTCATGAGGATGGCTAGGTAAAAACGGCTAGGAGGACAAAATTTTCATTCCAGTCTATCTTGATTTTGACGGCAATATTTATCCGCATATTCTGAAATGTGTTTGAAGTTGAACATTTGACTAAATAGGATGAAAAGATGGAACATTTTGCAGCTTAATCTCATGAATTGTCAATCACATCTGGATGTCGGTTTTTAAACGAGCTTATTTTGGACCACAGGCAAATCTTATACTATGATAATATGCATTGTTCCCATTGAGTTACAATGACCTTATTAATTCCAGCATATTCAATCGAGAACATACACAAAGTATCATTTATTTCACTCATTTTATAAACAAAATCACCTTCTTCAAATTATGTATCTTCCGGTTTTAAAAAATGGATATATTGTCCATTAATTGAAATGCTATTGACCGTTTAACTTCCATTGAAGTTTACCAAATCTACATGCTGTATACATCTTGTGTTAAGAAAATCAAACATTTTTCTGCTCTTTATTAGCGTGATCACATAGTTTTCATACAGGGTTTTAGTGCATGTGGATTTTTTTATACTTGAGATGCATTATTACTACATTCATAAATACGATAGATCATGAATGATTTTTTCAACTTCCTTAGAACACTCCTAAGTTTAATCCTTAAAAAAATCGAAACAGAGCACTTCTTAATGCATAAAATCTCCAAAACGCGTAAATTCCGAAATCACAAGCATAGGAAAGGATGTGTTTGTGAAAGTGTGGAAGGAAAACTATTGAAAATCTATCACCACATCGAAAGTCAATGTGAAAAATGACTAATAATTTAGTCCCCATTTATTAAAAATTAAGCTTTGAACAGGTATTCTAAAACAAGCTCGTTAACTAGTCACCATACTGTCGTGAGTGAAATATGTTTATTAATGTATTCCAATATAAAACGCAATCCCGAATTTCATTTGCAATTTAATGCGCTACCAATCTGCTGTATTTTGAAAGTGAAACAAGCAGAATGTTAAAATATATATATATATATATGATCAGCGTAAAACGTGTAAAATATGTGGGTTATTTTTACGGGAGCTATCCACAATTTTGCTATTTTGTTTCCATTTCTTAAAATATGCACAAAGGAATGTATTGGCTGCCGAAAAAAATGAAAATTGTACCCAACGCAGCTTGTTTAATAGGTATGCGGAATCCAAATAGATAATGTTTAGTTTTACCTCATAAAAGTGATACGATAGTGTATAAGAGATTATTTCTGGGTGAATTGCGCTTTGCATCATAGTCACTTTACAAGTGAATGGTGTACTTTTGCCGTCAGAGGGCCTGAATAATTTGACATCATTCTGAAATGGGCAAGTACAATTTCTGAGCTTTCTGTTGTTTGGATGTACTTTTAGAAAACATACTCCATTTAAGGCAGTTAATATATTGTGCATTTTTGAGTGATTTTCATTGCAACACTCTACAACAGGCATATAACACTTATCATGTTAGCCTATATACAAGTCACGACGTCCCAGGTTTTAATTCCGGTATATGGTGGTTTGTAACCAGATATTTATATTACTAAACCGTTAAATAGCCGGCTCAGCCTTTTGTTACTGACGTTTCTTATACCAATAGTTATGGCCCAGTTAGCAGTAACCCTCCAAGTTACAATAATTTCAACTTAATTGACCACCTCCAAATTGTTGTTTAAAATAACGATAACCGTAGTTTGGATACTCAAACTTCACAAGGTGTCAAAATACTTAATACTAGATCTGTTATAATTAAGATGACCCAAGTCAGGTTCATTGCTTTCAAATTAATGCCCGTCGTTTATGTGCGACTGCATCCTTAACCCATCCCTTAGTTTCCCACTCTTTACTATTTATAGACCAGTTTGATCTTAAACGTCAGGACCGAATAGGTAAGGCT
>WEDG01009116.1:10000-58763 GCA_017591395.1 Schistocephalus solidus | reverse complement strand
GTAGTAGTGAGTAATTAGTGGTAATAGTAGTAGTAGTAGTAGTAAGTAGTAGTAGTAGTAGTGAGTAGTGAAGTGAAGTAGTAGTAGTAGTAGTAGTAGTAGTAGTAGTAGTAGTAATGGTGAGTAGTGGTAGTAATTAGTAGTAGTGAGTAGCTGGTAGTAGTAGTAGTAGTAGTAGTAGTAGTAGTAGTAGTAGTAGTAGTAGTAGAAGTAGTAATGGTAGTAGTAGTAGTAGTAGTAGTAGTAGTAGTAGTAGTAGTAGTAGTAGTAGTAGTAGTAGTAGTAGTAGTACCTGTGGTGTTAGTGTGGAGTCGTTGATGGTGGTGGTGGAAGGGTGATGGTGGTGGTGCGCCTGAGTTTTTAAAATGACAGGTAAATGAACGTCATCAGTGCGGTCGCGCAAGCTAGCGGGCAGATACGGAGAGTGTAGTGAAAATACGGAGAGAGCGCAGCGCCGTTTGTGCGTCCTGCAGCACCTGGACGCCCTCCCTCGGATGCTAGAGTATCACATGGAGGGTGGTAGCACATAGGCCACAGTCACCTCCGCAACTACTGCGACCTGAGGTTAGGCCAACAAAAGCGCACACACGCACACACAGGCGAGGTTGTGTGTCGTTCTCTAGCACTCGCTCTGTGTGTGCGTGGGCATTTGCATGTGCGTGTGCAGATGCGCACACACTTCGCCATGGTGACGGTTACGAGCGCTGGCGACGAGTTTGATGAGACACAACGCAGAAGCGGAACGCAGCCAAACCCTCACGTGCGCCAAAAAAGGTCGAAGTCGATCGAACAGCCGCAACACTGCAAAGGCCGCGATGGAGCAGCACCCAAGGCTCTGTTCAGTGGCGTTAGAACTAACAACAAAGTCTATTCGCAAAATCAACGCGATGGTCGACCGAGTGATTACGGCTAAAAAGTTGCTAATGGCCGTTTCCTGCCATAAAATAATCATCTGGCAGGCAAACACACAAAATTACAGCGTTGACCAAGGTGTCGCATGTCCCATGAATCTTACCAATCTGCTTGCCTATTATAAAGCCATAGGCCACGGCTGTCATGGTATGGCGAATGTTGTCAGTCACCCTACGTGACTTCATTCCCCATTCATCACCACTTTGCAGCTTTAAACTGATGAGCCGGTGATAGATGTCCATCCCCAATCCATGGACTACAGAAAACGTTCCCTTCACCCTAAGACTTCACTTAACCATTGTCTAGTAGGCGATGGCTTAAAGACTTTCTGAAGAAGTGGAGGGCTATAGCCTATGTGTTCCGATTAGCTTTTGAATGGCGCGCAGAGCATAAGGCTCCCGAACGTATAGTTAGGGGCTGACAGGCGTTGGTTCGAGGGGACGATCACACAGCACGCATGACTGTCAACTGACTGCTTAAAAATCATCACATCGACCTACCCCCGGCATGGGTGGTTCTGGGCTATTAACTGACTAAGAGCAACTATAGGTGTAAGTGCGCAAACGCAGACAACGAGAACAGGCTAAATTTTGCCCAGGTACCATCAGGGGTACACGAATCTCCTGCAGTCGCCACTTTCTACGGTCCAATAGGCACAGGCCATCATCCAACGGTGATGTGCAAACTCCTAACAGCTGACATTGTCCATGATCCTGTGATCCTGCGATTCCCCTGCAAAAGGCGTAGGCTAAGCAAGCTTCAGGTCTGACAGAAAGCGTGACTCCTGTGGCTTGCAGTGAGCTGTGCGGAGAATTCACCAGGAGTTCACCATGCATAGTCCACATTGCTACTTGAAACGTAAAATAATTAATATGCCCCCACCCCCACCCTCCACCCCCAGCCAAGTTAAGAACCCTTTGATCTGCGTACACTTTACCTGGGAACGCCCCAAGTACTCAGCCAAGCCCCACTCCTTAATTCTGTTCACCCACTCGAGCGAAAATCTTCTCGCATCCAATTTAACCAAGATCGAGCGAAAGTTGGAGTACTTTAGCATATTCTTCCATCTGGTCTGTAATCGTTTGCTACCTCTTCGTCCCGAGAGCAGGAGTAACTCCTTCCCCAACCCTTGGTGCGTTTGACATCGCTTGTATGACGTCCCCCACGGGACATGAAACAGGGACCGCCCAGGTTGTTTGGGGCTACCTTCCAGATAAATTGTGCTTAGAGTTAAGGGGAGGGTTCAGGTTAAGATTAGGGTTTGTATTGGAGTTAGGGGTACACCACGGGAGCATAGCATGACCCGATCCGAACACATTTGACATTATACAAGTTGTTCGATAAGTAAATCAAGGATGAGTTTCAGCTGGATAAACAGGAGCATATGTACACCTTCAAATTAGGATTTGATCCGGAGACTGAGGATAAAGGAAATTAGAGCTGCGAACATTAGCAAATCAGAAGTCTGTTGGCTACTGAATCCCGGATTAAGTTGTGGCCGAGTTGGAGTGTAAGAAAAATCACACATTTCTCTATGGTCTTCAAAAGAGATCATATAGTGCTCCTAGTAGTTTGGCAACTAAGGTGGACAATGCTGTATACTTTATAAGCAGCACCAATAAGTGGACAGATAGCATGCTTTATGAATGCACATTTCAAGAGCTTAGAAGTCTACAAATTAGGAACCTTGTTACAACCGAAATATACCTTTTCTTGGATTGAATTGAATTCGAGGAAAAAGTACTTTTCTAGCAAACGGCAAGGATGCCTTGTATGGCTGCCTGAATAGAATATGGGAACAGGAACAGCCAGCAATACATGCGACTTTGCATCGAGTTCCGGGGAAATTAGGTTAAGGATTAAGATGAGGGTTAAGTTTAGGTTCAGGGTTAAGGCCAGGGTTGGGTTTCGGGTTAGGATTATGTAAAGTATCAAGGTTTGGATTCGTGTTCATTGTAGGGTTTAGGTTCAGGGAAGAGCTAGGGTTACAATAAAGGTTACAGTTCAGTTTTATGTGAGGCTCAGTTTTAGGGTTAAGATTCGGAAGTATTTGCCCCTCCTGAAATTTATCGCAAGGCCACCTATTTTAAGTGGGCGGGGCGGTTCACAGTCCTGTATCGTGTTTAGGCGGATAAACAAGCCGCCCTTGCCTATTCCCGTGCTCTGTCGGGGCAGGGACATGCAAGCAGCTCCGAACGGCGTCATCAGACCAGCAACCTGGTATTATAAATACTTGGTGTAGTTGTAGAAATTGGCAGCAGAGCGTCTTGAAATAGAAAGACGAAGTCGTACCTGATAACCGGAGATCTCAACATCCTTAGTCATAGTTTTAATTATTGAGGTAGTCTGAGATGTGAAATTACTGCAGCACAAGTCTAATCCACATCGCTACGCACAGTTTCGCTAACAGTATTTATACAGATGATGCGGATTCACACCGGAGCGGCGGCTGGGCAACCTCGACAACGCTGCAGTCATCTAACATCCAACTATGGCGGCCGGAAGTGGAAAATGGCATTGATTCCGCGCCTAAGAACGAAAGCAAAAGCGAGTCCTAGCTCATAAGAAGTCACGTTTACTCTTGTGATTAACAGCTGGCTGAACTCATACAATGTTAATCGAAATTTTAAAATGCTCTTTAGATTAGGAAGAGTTTCTTAAATGAAATTGTAATATTTATTAACTAGGAGCATAGTCCTAAGATATTTCAGACATAACCAGATGTCGTCTTTTGAGCAAAAGTATTTATGCCCTCCCGAAATAAAACCTCACTTGATAAGTGAGTACTTAAGAAGTGTGCATTTCTATATTTATTTTCAAGGTCCATAGAAATTAAAATAAATTTTATAGAAAAGATACGCAAAATATATTTTTCTTGAATTCATTTGATAGAAAATCACATCTTTAAATTTTAGGCTTGAAGAAAGAGTATCATTTCCTTTTAAAAATTTTATAATTGAGAAATTTTTTAAGACTGTACCATATCTACTCAACTTGGATTGTATCAATAGAGTAAACAGAACCATTAATATCTATTACAAACTTGGATAAGCACTTAAAGTTATGATAGATATGACGTACAGATATGTATGGCATTCCTTCCACGGAGGGCCTATCGTTTGTAAACTGAAAACCCTAAACGCAAATACAACGGCAGATCGGGCTCTAACTTGTTTGCGCATTGGAAAACTTTTTGAAGACTTAAGTATACCCTTTCTCTGGGTAAAAAAAAATTCAAGAAAACGTGATTTGCAATCAAATGACCACAATAAAGCATATTTTGCTTTTTTTATTATTAAATATATTTGCATTTATAAGGGCGTATAAAATATATAGAAAAACGCATACTACTTAAGTAGCTATTTTATAGAGGTTTTTAAGGAGGAAAATGAAAATTTCTTTCAAAAGGCGGTGTTCGGATATGTCTGAAATATGTTAGAGTTATGCTCCAATGCCACTTAAGTACTCATGTCTAAGCTAAAGTGCCTTTTAAAATTTTGTTTAACTTTGCATGAGATCGTTCACTGTCTGTAGGTAAGTCGGGAAGACGATGTGTTGCCAAGACCATGTCATTGTCCAAATCAAAGATATCCGTAGGCTTAGATAGCGCTCAGAACCGCCCTTAAACTCCTCGAGTTGTTTAAGTTAACAGGAATATATGCACGTAAGGGGCATTCCCTGTTTACTTCTCCGTATGGTCCACCAGGCTGGTTTTGTACCACCGTCGAATGAGATCTTTTCTTGGTCTGACAAAGAGAGAGGTACCCTCCTCCCAATGTTACACTGCACTACAAGGGGTTCTTATCCCCGTGTTCTCCAGATCACAGGGACGAAAGCATGCCGGAGCATCAGCGGACTAAAGTTGTCTGGAGACCTGTCTTACTGGATGCCTCCTTTATCCAGCAATTGAAGTGAAACCGATGCCGTCACCATGGCTTGACACAGTCTATCAAAAGAGGCAGTTCTCCGACCCCTGTATTCGGTCTTCCTCGTCGGTCAAACTCGTTAGGTCTGCCGACGTATATTAGAACTGGCTACAACCATATGAACTGCGGGCGGCGTTCTAGTCGCCTGTCAGAACGAAGTCTCAACATGGTGCAGCAAGTATTGCTTATGACACGCATGCACGTCATGGGGGTGCAGTGCACTATCGCTGCAGAGTGCAAGAAAAAGAGGTCCTAGCAGATCACTGGAAAGCTAGGACGCAGGACGCGCGAGAAATAGATCGCAAAACTGCAAACGCATACTAGAGAAAACATCTACCACGCCAGTTTAAGATATGTCTAACTATTGAAAAACTGTATAACTGACAGAACTCAAACTGTGTTGTAGAAAGGGAGCGCCAGTGGACGGACAGATATATTAATCAGTTTGGCCTTAACGAACGGACGCTCCTGCCAAATCCACTTGAGCCGATGTCAAAACGGACTCAGAACAACCGGAAGCAGGATGGGCACAATGACTGACAAAGTTAAACAGTCCGTCTACACGTACCACACGCGAATTGGCCTGCCGGAACAGCACAACAAGTTTCACAAAGAGGGTTGATATGCTCGGAGCTCGCAGGCGTGAGAGAGCCCTAGAGGGTACATTGGGAATGAACCGCTACAGTTCGACTCTGGGAGAACCGAGTTGTCCCGTCAGTTGGCAGCACTTCAAGCTACGGTTTTTAACCTAAAGTGGTAGTTTAGGAGCGCGTCACAGTTTTTAGAAGGATGGCTATCCTCAGAGTCGACCTCGCACTCGTTCTTCCCTCCCCCAGGCACACATGGACTGTCCGAACCGGTCAGCCATCCGATATGCGGATTGGGCACAAGTGGACAGCGCAATGTGGGCCTGCGTCTAGGCGTACAACCACACCCTCGGGCACACACATGCACACAGAGGCGGGCAGGCGGCAGTTGTAATCCGCAGGAGAGGCAGGTTTCGCCATCTTATAATATTCCAAAATAAATACAATTTAAAAACGCGACATTGATAGTCAGTACAGAACACTGCAGTAAGAGAACCATGGGAGTGACAACATGGTTAGTCGGGGGGTTAAGGATACCGCCACAGCCTTTCCACTTTTGTCTTTTGGGCGTACCAAGTTTATGCTAATTACTACAAATCTAACGAGAATTCAAGCGAAACAGGGTTTGACTGACCCTCAAATAGCAGTCTATACGGTGAACGCGGCAACCCCAACACCACTTCAAAGTAATCGTTGATTGTTGGTCTGCATACTTTGAAATGTATCATTTTCGGAGTATATAGGCCAACATCGGCTAAATTGGTGTAGTCCATGATAATTAATGCAGTAAAAATACCGCATAAAGTACCATTTCCGAGTGCATTTTCAAATGCAGACGTCTACCCAACAAAAAAAAGTATACTTCAGTCTTACGCAAAAGTGGGCCCTATTTAAACTGCCACTATTAACACTATTACCAATACTACGTGTAGTTATGTGTATCAAGTCAAATGATAGAAATGGAGACGTAAAACTGCGGAAAAAACTTACCCCATGTTGTCGAATGGTCTCTTCGAGTTGGAACTTTTCAGTCTCCGTGGCCTGAAGTCGACGAAGAAGATCTTCTCGTGTGGCCTTAAGGTCGGTTACCTTTTTGTTTAAGTTTTCGATCTGGTTCTGCCGATTCTGCCGACATTTTGCTGCTGCTACCCTGTTACGCTCTCTCCGCTTCTCACGCCTGGCCGCCTCATCCTCACTCACCTAAAGAAGGGAAGGAGGTGATTCAAATATCCAGTATTGTCAAAAACACCATATTCAGAGGTTAATTTAGAGGAACCATCGCAACCAAAAATCATCGGCAGATGAAAATTGTCAAATAAGACCAGGGTGACTGGAATGGCCATTTCTGACTCATTAGCATTAATTAGCCAAACATACACAACCTCAGGACGCTGCACCACCCGAGGCTCGAACGCGCAATCTGTTGAATAGAATTGCAACGCTCTAATCCACTGCGCCACGGACTCGTTGTCTTGCTGGTTTAGATCGGGAATATGAACATTCGTTGATGAACGCTCACCAATCGGCTAAGGGATTCGGTCGTCCCATTCGGCCTCGGGGCTCAATCTCGAGCCCCGCTAGCAGTCGCACAGAAGCTAGTATTATGAGCAGATGAACACTGCCGACACATAAAACTGAGGACTATAATGATCGTTTCTGGCTCACTAGCCATCATCAGCCAACCATACCAAACCCCAGATTTTGCGGCACTTGAGGCTTGAACTCGTGACCTGTTGATTAGAAGTCCAACACTAAATCAGCAGAAGTGAGTCCTGTAACCGATCGGTGAGCGTTTATCAACCAAAATCAAGATCATCGTCGTCACTGCCGTTTGCACCACCACCACCACCAGGATCATTGTCATCCTCAACTGTTAGCCTAAAATGCATGGTTAAGCTCGTTTATCATGTTCACAAATTCCAGGAGAAGAGGTTATTTGTGACCCTAGGAAGAGTTAAAACTAAAGATTTGAGAAAAATATGATTTTGCTCTCGTTCTCACTGACCCATCCTGGGTAAGTGCGATTGAGATTGTATGACTTATATAGCTTCAAAATTATAGTCCAGTTATCTGAATTCCGCTTCCAGATGAAGACGGCTTCGCCTACATACGAAAGATCGTGACAGTTAGTAATCAGGCTTAAGGACGCCATTGAGACAGCAAAGGCCCACCTTGCCGATAAAACCGTTTCTGTTTATAAGTCTTAGTCTTCATTAAAATTTTCGCAGGTCTTCCACCAGTTGAGGTCAGTTTTAAAGCTAAGAGAACAACATTGGTGTAATTAAACAATGTACCTCTACCCCATGGGATCTCATGCATTTCCGGCATTCGCTGAGGGACCCGGTTGGCTCTCTGCCGATGCAGCTGCACGGAGCAGCCAATCGCATACACCTAAGATCACCTACGCTGTCACGGGCACACGCTCAGGGGAAAACAGATGCCTGTGTACGCTCACACACGCATCCGGACCTTACTGTCACACTCAGTTTGCTGACTACAACTCACCTAGTCTGTACATAATCAAGTCTCTGTCTATATGGGTTATCTGGGTTTACCTGCCTTTTATCGACGCGTGAACTGGTTTAGAGAACCTTAAGCACCTGTTTTATCATGGCCTATGCAGGTCTGTACTAGCCCACTGGCGGACGTAACCTATGAGGTTCCTTTGTCTCAGCATATTCCCATCAAATTGTGGCAACAAACAGATGAGACGGTTTTCCCTAGGTAGTAAAACTTTTCTTGGTAAGGACTACTTTTATATGGCTCCCTGAACAGTACACGGGAATATGAAACTCCAGCCCACTTAATAAAAATGACCTTGCGCATAATTTCAGGAAGGGTGAATATTCTTATGTACTTCTCCTAACACTAGCCCTAACGTAGACCAAAAACATGGCCCTCATCTTAACCTCAATCCTAACCTAATTATACAGCTAACAATAACCTTAAATTTAAACCTAACGTGCCTAACCATCACCCTTACCTTAAACCGAACCCTAATCTGAAGTCGAACCCTATTTTACCAGGAATTCGGCACAAAGACACCTGTTTTGTGGGCGTTTCCTGTCCTCGTGTCTTGTTTCGGGGGCCATATAGATTATCCCTATTCTTTCCTTCATCTTCGATACCGTTATCTTTAAGCATTTCTCATTTGCCTGAACCGACCAAAACGCGAAGTCTTTGGGTGCTTCACCTTCGTAAACGGTTCCCTGTCTCGAAATGCCCCAATTTAAAGTTGCGCGATTTGTTTGACAGCAAAGCCTGATGACTGACCTTATAGCGGCCGTAGTCACGCCTGTGTGCGTGCGTGCGTGTGCACCGAGGAACAGAGGGCCGGAGACTGAAAAGGCCTGGGCTTGGATCGCCGTTTGCGAAAATCTACGGGCCGTCACCGTAGCCTGACTCATCGACCGTGGTCTACGCCATCGCCCAGACCTGCGCGCGCGCGTGCAATGGGGACGAGGCTGGTCACTCATGCACGCCTCTCTCTCGCTCCAAAGGTGGGAGCGGGGCCTAGGCGCTAACGGCGAGGAAAACGTCTACGGTAGACGTGCGTGCACACGCGCTCCTGCTCTTGCGTCATCGCCAAGGCCACTGGAGACGCGCATAAAGCAGGGGCTGGCCGAAGTCCAAAAGGGGGACATATACACACGCACCCGTCAGTTGACCAATCAGCATTCTCGCGACATGCAACGCGTACACGTACACGCGACTTGGCTTACGCATGGGCCAAACCATGCGTCAACCAATGAAATATTAGCGCCTGACAATCGTCCCACATAGCGCTTACTGGAAACGTTGCAGACAAATATCCAGCTCCCCCCTGGGTTGCGAAGAAAAGGGGGCGGAGGGGGGTCGCGGATTGAACATAATACGATGGCGACAGACGAAATTTGGTTTACGCCCTTGTTTAACAGATGGCGTATATGGAACAGGAAAATGGAATTGGACACAGGATGGAAAATCAGCAACAAAAACACAGTCAATGGGACAAGAGCTGGATGCGAAAATTAAATTACAAAGAAGCGAGGGTGAGTGGATGCACGACACAAATACATATCAAAATGGAGTTCTGGTGTAGTCTAGGCCAGGTTGGCATGATGACACAGAATTTGGTGCAAACAAACCGGACTGGTGACTCCGATTCCTTCATTAGCATAACTATGGCAGGGATTGCGCTAAAAACGTGGTTTGTGTCACTGAAGTCAACCGCCAGGGCTTTGAAAGTCTTCAGGGCGGTTAGGGGCGTCGGCACACACTTTTATTCCCTCACTCTGATTTAATTGCCATGAGGTCTTCCTGTACCATTCGCCGAGACTTCCGATATATTTTTGCCGTACATCGGCATACCAGTGTTCTGTACTACCGTTTCTGGCACGCTATCTTACGTGTAAAGAGACAGCAATCTAGAATCTGAGATTGGAACTGTCTCCCCATCCGATGTCCAGTTTAAACCTTTTGATTCTGTTACTTTATCTCATGGTCTCAGCGAATGGCGCCACTGTATTTTGTCTAACAATAGTTCTAGCCAAGGAAATATCGGCTGACGAACATCTAGCATAATTATTACTTCTTTTTCAGACATTTGTGTATGCCAGTTAAACTAACGAGCGACTGTGGGTTCCCAGAACACCCCCCCCCCGCTCAAATTAACCAGCAGTGTTAAACGGGTGTGACAGGAGGTTCCATTTGGTGAATTCATGTGATATCTCATTGCACTTAGACTTACTGCCTCATCTTTACACCTCCTCCGACTGCTCTCTGCGGACTTCTCGCTCCCCTCCTCAACATGAACGTTGCTAGGGGCGACAGCAGGCGGTGGTGGTGCCAATGAGGGCGGGGGGTGCACAGACCGTTGTTGGAGACCGCCGCCAGACTGCCACTTTACAGGTAAGGCTGCCGTGGGCGAAACCCGGTGTTGCGGCAGAGCCAGTGAGGATAGCTCCCCGTCAGCATGGAAGGATATGCTGGCAGCAGGCTCACGTTTACAACTCCGCAGGAAAGCCACGTGTTCCGCTTCTTCCCGGCAGGTAGAAGAGGAAGAGGAGGAGAGTATACTTATAAGCTCCTCGGGGACTTCTGTCGAGCCCTCCGTTATACCCCCGTCGACACCAGCACTGGTGGCGATCGCACCGCTGCCAGGAGCAACAGCGCCGCAGTCGCCAACGGGGAAGACAGTGGTTGCGGTGGTGGTGGTGGTGGTGGTGGTGGTGGTAGTAATGGTGGTGGTACTGGCGGTGGCGGCCCCGTTGAGTTCTGGTGGGAAGGACGGACGACTTCGCTTGGCGGCTGCGGGCTTGCCTGCCGACTCACCGCTGAGTGGGACAGCCTCAGTGTGAGCCGCCTCCTCGGCCAGCGCAGCAGCCGTCGCGGCCAGGCGTTTCGGAGTCTGTCCGATTGTCGGAGACTGACGCGTGTCCTTCACGAAATGCGTCGAAGTCTGAGAGGTGAGATTCAGGGCCTTGAACTTGGGTTTCAGGTGCAGAGCATTCGCTGTTGCCGTGGCAGTGGATGCAACGCTCATCTGAAAGCAAAAGGGAGACCTTAGCTGCGATATCTGAATTACGGGGCGGAGCGGGGGGGTGGTGGTGGTTACGATGGAGGTTGTGAGGTCAAGTGACAAGTGCCAGAGTACTTTAAACAAATTAAAAAAATACGAGGAAGCTGAGGGGGGATGAGCAAAGTAACATTAAGCCCGCTCAAAAAGAACAAACCGGAAATGCTTTTCTTAAGGACATAGATTTTTAAGTACTAGTACAGACCTCGCCGGCCAGAGAAACCTCCAGAGGGACTGGCTAACGAGTACAGACCGGCGCAAGGAGACATACCAGAGCAGGAAGGATGGACACACTGTCTCTGGTGGCGCAGAGTTTGGGTACACGCTGGCCTTTCAGGAGGCTGAAAGTCTAGGTTGAATGATTGACTGCATGACCACAGGACGCGGAGACACTCTACAGCTTGGTAAGCACTCCAGCTGCAGCTCAATGAGAGAACGAGCAGGTGGAATCCTAGACCAGATGCGAAACCAGACACAGAACCTAAGCCGCGCAGGTGCAGAGACGCGCCACCAGCCGTCAACACTGAAAACATCCGCTGCCCGCACAGCCCGGGGAAAGCACAACTGAGGGGGTACGAACGAGACTATAGTGAATCGGAGAGGTGACAAACAAGGTCACAGTAGAGGCTGGCAAGGGCTGCCAGCGTCCAAAAACTAGCCCCCAACGGAACCTGACACTAAGCGTGAAGGCAGACGACAGTCCCAGTCCGCCGTGGAGACTGCAGAGATGACGCTCAACTAGCGCCACACTAGACTGACCATCACCACAATATTCACCTCCGATGACAAAAACTTGTCTAGGGTTGAAACGTTTTGAAAGAAAAGCATTGTCCCCTAGATCGCCTTGTATTTGGACGGATGGTCATGTTAACTTGTATGGGGACCCTAGAAACAAGTTTTCGGGGATGCAACAAACTTTGTTCGGTTAATTTTCCACAATATTTTATCGGGTCATTGTTAGACGTACGGTGAATGGGCAAACCAGGTAACTCTTTAAACGTGCACAGAAATTGTCTAGCGCTGGCGTCAAAGAGTTTTTGTCGTTTTTTGTCTGGTTGGCCCTGAAGCATGTGCACGCAGAGTCTAAAGAAATAGAGATCGATGCATGAATCGGCCGAGCGCACGGTTATGAGAAGTGAGCGGCATTTCTTTAACAGGCAGACGCCAACAATGCGGGTCCTATTCCGGACAAGGGCGTACCTAACATACACGTTATATGTGGTCATCAGTCCGCACAACAACTATGAGACTGACTAGTTTACTAATCAAGAATTTATGGAATAAATGTCCTGCGACAGCACCGACGGTGGTAAAAGTAGAAAAACCATATCTACCAGCTTACCTGAAGTTAAATCGACAATAGGAAGGCGAAATTATACGTGCATGTGGGAAATAACGAAAAAGACTAGGGAGACTGTAGTGGCAGTTTCTGCCTGCTAGTCATCGGCAGGCACCAGGTTTGGATAACCCCTGGAGAATGTAGACATCGCAGCGCCAACTTTGGTCACCACTGGAAACCATAAGTAAAAACATGCACGAACAGAGTGCAGTGAATTTCATGGAAAATATTACCTCACCTTCCGCACTGCGGATTCAGATAATTGACACCTTATCTGATTAGGTATAAAAATGGGTAAGACAGGAGAATAGGAACCCGTCACCTCCGGTTGGACAGGTAGCCTTACGAGAAATTCCAGAAAGGGTAGATATTTCCGTGTCATAGTCTGAAACCTACCAGTGACCCCAGTCTTAGCGCAATGACCCCGGCATAAGGGGAGTGCGGGAGGAGGGGAGGAGGGAGGTCCTATTCCCGTGTACTTCCAAAAAACTTTCAATTTTAAGGAGACATTAGTAAACTGACGGCAATAACCACTCAACGGTTGCAAACGTGTGGAACTGTACTGATGAACTTAACGCATTGAGGACTGCTTATATAGCCCACCTCCCCTCCCCACCCCCGACATCGCAGGAACCACTCGCAGTAGAGGTGTCTTCGCACTAAAATCCCGAGGAATAAGGGTAAGTGGTACGTTTAGGACACGTAAAAATTTAACCCTCAAGGTCACCTGTCTTAGGTGGGGGGGGAAGCGTGTAAGCAATCCCGACCGAGAAAGATTAACCAAAACAACCTGAATCGGCCTGAAACACGACTTTTTAGCCATGTATAAATCGGATGAAGTAGGGTGTGAGCAAGCACTTTATTTCCAGAAAAACCTAATTGCTTTCGTTTTTTAACAAAATTAAGGCCCTGCAGTTTTGTGCCTCCAAAGGAGTCAATAGTAATGTCAGGAGGCAATCTTGCACCTTGAGTGCACTCTGCTCATCCACAAATATTGTAGGAGAAGCCACAAACTGGCTGGCAGTGGCTTGGTCAACTTGAGCTCCGCTTGTACGGCAAGACGTTTTTCGTTTGGATTATTTTCAAATAATACCGAATCTGCAAACGGAACAGGTAATGCACTAGGAATTTTTGAATTATTTTACTATTGAGGTGGCTACCCCGTAGAGAATATACGGTTATAGTATGCAGACCGAACAGAAAAAAAAACAAATATGACGAAAACGGCCAGAAAATGAGCAAAAAAGGTAATCTTTTTTTGTTTACAGCGCATAAACCGTCAGTATCTGTCCTGGAAGTGTATGAACGGACGTGGTTTGTTTTTTTCTGCAGCTTTACGTTGAAAGACCAGGAGGGACGTGGGTATTCCCCTGCAAAGTATCCCAGCTAAGCACTTTTCTGTGAGGGGGATAAGCTATTGAAGATTTTTCGTTGGACTAGCAGCCTTTCATTGCATTCCACCGTCATGAAAGTCCACTTTCTTTGACGGGAACATTGCGCGGTTAGGTGTGCCCGCAATTACGACCCAAAACCCCATCTGCCGAAAAAATGACTTTGATGGCACGCTGAAGGGGGAAAAATGTACATGGAAGGTGTTATAAATGGTCGATAGCCCTACACGACAGAAACCGTCTTTTCCGGTTGAGGGGCACTGAAATTCGCAAAGTATTCACCGACATTTAAGGACGCCTTGAGATTCAGTCTACCCCACTATCGTTGGGAGAGTCCACAGTAATTATGCGGAGTAACAATTTCTCTAATACACAGGGAATAATGTGTTTATGGTTGCAGTTGTTAAGTACACTCCACCTGTTTAACCGCTGACCTTATGAATACTGTTCTTGCGGCCTTACAGCCAGAGAAATGGGATAAAATCCTCTTCACCGTGGCCGACCACATAGCAAACAGTGAAAAAAATGAAACACACCGACTCCCAATTCGGCGCAAAATACTAAACATTTCGTTCAATATCAGGTAGTTAACTGACTGCCATACTACATCCTTGGAGGATACGTAATTCAAGAGTTATCTGAGAGGGATTATCCTGTTTTATTCATATAGTTGTCTGCAGTACTGGTCTCCATAAATTTAAATATCCTACAAAAGCTCTCAAGGTTTCCACCCCTTTCAAAAAAAGGTCATTTTCAATCTATTGAAAATTACTTTCAATAATTCCTTTGTCTGCTCCTCCATCAGAAGTCTTTGATTGGCTGGTTGGGTTGATGCGCACATATCGATTTCTGAGTGATTTGGAATCTATACATATTTGCTTTCATTGCTGCTTTTGCCCCTGCGACAAAGTTAGGTGTAGGTTAGAATCCCAAAGGCATTCAGAGAAAAAGTGGGTTAAGGTGCACACGAGATGTCTATAAAAATTAACAACCTATACACAGACTCGCCACACATCGAATTTGCGGTCGTTTATTTCGAAAGAATGTTTCTACGCTTCTCCACGGCGTCTAGGTCGGGAGAAGTGCAATAGGCCCGTTAAAGTACAGAAGGGAGAATGGACCACCTTAGGAGAGAGTGTTTGGACATTCGCATGTGACTGAGACGGAATGCTGCCCTCCTGGTAAAAACTTGTTCTGCGTGGGGGGCTCATGGCGCCAGAGAGTTGAGCACCACAAATCGCAGGCGGCATAGATTAGCTTCCCACTCGCCGATAACGGCAAGCAAGTCAGAAATGGCCACTCCGGCGTTCCTGACTTTGCCCCCGTACTTCTACCCCCGTGTGGGTCATTAACCCCCCCCCCCAAGTTGAAGACAACATGGAAATTCAAATTTCCATCCTGCGGTTTTATTCGACAACACAGCTTCACAAACTGAATTTTTTTAGTATTTTTGAAGGTAGGGACGTTTCAAAAGGGAGCTTTTTTACGGACAAAATGGCTGCTTCTGTGCGATTGACGGGGATGGATGGAGGCGACCATCTTCTACGAATGATGGCTGGATCAAGCACATTATAAGCTCAAAGTTTTGTCTCCATTCTGGAACTCCTCATCAGGAAGGCAGCAACCTGCCACCTGCCCCCACCCCTTCCTGGTGGCCTTACGCGAAATTCCACGAAGGGTAGATATTCCCGTCTCCTAGCCCTAAACTCACCCCCGGCCACCACCTCAGCCAAAACCGTAGCCATAAATTGACACAGATCACCCAGAAAATAAGCACAAGGTCCGCGGAATAGGGGCAGGGAAGTGTTCCTATTCTCGTGTCTTGCCGAGCTAATTAAGATCAAATCGAGTGAAGCGACCGCATATTACGTGCACCTGCCAGTCTAACGGCAAATAGGGGGTTTCCTTAGCAAAGCAAATCTAAGGCCACGGTTTCCCAGAAATAAAACGCAACGCATGTTTGGGCTTTCAGCTAATAATTATTTTGCGAGTATGGGAAAGAAATATTAATTGTAAAAAGTTAGGCCTATGACACATTTTTATTGGCGATAAGCCATTAGAAACGGTCTTCGCTCACCTTAAAGCGCGGAACTTACACATGTCATAGGGTGAGACCCTTTTTAAGGGGGGAAAATTTGGCTCTTGTAGCTGTTGGCCTAAAGCCTCAAATGAGAGCTTCGCTGTTGTGTGACACTGCGAGAACCTCACGAAATAGACTGTTACTCGCTAAAACAGTGGTTATTTTTTAAAGATGATAAATACAATTCCATGCTCCTCCTCTTCCCCTTTCTTCAGAATAATAACGATTATCATCACAGTAATTTTTTAGCTGGGTGTCAAAAAAAGGAGTTCTGGGGAATCGGGTTATTCCTTACCACGACCCATAAAAGTGAAATAGGCAACCTGAGAACAGAACAGGTCAGAAAGCAGTCAAGTGAATCACAGAGTAGTCTTTTGGTGATGCCAGAGGGTTTAGGGGCTTCGTCAACCCGGCAGAACTTTTGGTTGAAAATGAGAAGATTCGGGACTGCGCGTCATCCATGCTCAAATGCATTTTTAACTAGGTATTGACGTAGAGAAGGTTTGCTCATTAAAAAATACTGCTTTCTTCAACTCGGTGCCACCGCCTGAGCCAGCAGAACTCGATGCGGCAGACGTTTTGCAAATGCTGGAGACCGCAAGTACGAGTTATCGCGCTACCTGACTGCGTGCATGACAGAGGCACGCAGGTAAACCATGTCGGTTAGGTGGTGCAATAGCGGGACATCGCTGCTGCATGGATAGATCATCTGTGCTCAAGTGCGCTAGAAATTAACCGAACGCAACGCTCTAATTAAACTCGCTAAAACTATACACTGACCGACCGACGGTTTTGTCGATAACCAGCGTAAACACAAGGACACATGGTTTTGTACAGCGAGCTGCATTTGTGAAAACAATGGGCTGGAAAGGACCCAGGACCTAACCATATTTATACAATGAACAGGGTTGCCAATAGAAGATAAAATACAAGTCTCAGGAAGCAGTTAAGAAGAAGTAGACGTGATAGCTGGAACAAGAGGTTTATACCGGATTCGCAAAGGTAAGCGTCCTGGCATGAAATTCAGATAAGTTTAAAGTGCTCACCGCAACGGGTTTGTATTTTTGCTGAAGTTTCGGAGAGCTTGGCCAGCTCCCCAGTGTCAAAGCGTATAATTCTAATATCGATCAGTGTTTTGAATGACAGGCTGAACTTGTAGGTCTTGGACTGATCGATTTTTATCTCGTTCGGCTTCTCTGTGGATGTTCGTACAACTGGACGGTCGCTGGTGTTGGGCGACTTCACATCGGTCGAGGGTGCTTGTAAGACTGCCTCCTTTTCCGGTGGGTTCGTCACGGGGCCAACTTCCTTTTATACCTTAGGTCCCGGGTGTAACCATCGTGCCCTGGTCTTTATGCGTATAAGAGTATGTCTGATCTGCTTCCAATTCGCGACCATATCACAAATTTGAATGAAAGTACAGTAAAAGTTGAATGATTTGTGATAAAGTAAGATTGATCGACCAAATATATAACGCCTGGCTCGGTCATGTGATAAACGTGCCAGAGTAGCGGATAGGAAAATAACTAAAACCAACCAAAACGTACAAAGGGTGCCGATTGGAGTCAGGTTGTTCACGCAATGATGATGACGAGACGATGCTGATGCTGGCGGTGGTGGTGGTGGTGGTGTTGGGGGTTAAAACATAACTCATAGGTAAGGTCTGCATATTCCTCGCAGTCATGCGTTTCGTGTCCCTAATAAAAAAACTAACCTGGCCAGTATGATTTGGCCAATGACTCTAGGCTTCATTCGCCCTGCAACAAGTTCAGAACCTGGGGGATTGATCAATATCAGCGAAAACGGTCTGTTTGCAGGTCCAGCAAGCAAAACATTTTTACTAAGCTGAGGTGAGTGTTCGAATTCCAGGTGTATGCATAAGTAGGGAAAAAGGCTATTCGATCGCCAGGACAATTTCCTTATTTGAATGAGCTTTCGAGCTCTTGCAGGAGTTGATCGTCAGAGACAGAAGCGACAAAAACACAGGTAACAGTTATAGGACGTAGGGGCCAAGCAAAATCAGCGACGCCAGTCCGGAGGTGACTGTGCAAGGCTCTGTATGCCGGCACCAGATCGATAAATCAACTGGCGCATGTCTAGTATAACCTTTGCTTGTTCTGTTGCCGATTTTACCTCTGATGGTGGACTCCTGCAGGAGTTCGAAAGCTCAGGCAAATAAAACAAGGGTTCAGGCAAACGGTCTTCTTCCATACGACTAAGTCGCTGTTTTACATCTGCACATGCTCGTAATATCGAGGCGTGTTCGCCAAAGTTTAGTCGTTCCTTTCGACTACGGCCTAACGCGTTACTAATTTTTCCACTCCACAGTGACTCCATGCACACTGTGATCTCGCCCTCGCTGTCACCAGCGAAGACGCCATCGACAAAGACGACAAAAAGGACAAGACCGCGGTGTACACATTAAATTCGGCGCTCTTAGGCAGACTTTATGTAGCGTCTTGCTTGAAATACTGACGGTGGCAGTGTCACAGCAAACCTAACGTCCTTTGAATCCCACGTTATCCAAACCTGGGGTTTGGTATGGTTGGATGAAGAGGGTTAATAAGCCAGAAATGGGTCCCCCAGTCTCCCTTGCCTTTTCCGGTATGCCTTACACCACAAAAACTGGTCCCTGTTTGAATGGCCGCGAGGTCTCTAGATCGAGCCCCTAGGCGCAACGGGAAGAGCATATCACGTAACCTGGTCGGTAAACACCATTTAAATCGCAAGCAACAGGACAACGGACCTGGGGATTAATGGTATTGTGTTGGAAATGAAAGGTCTGATGACCAATTGATTGGGGGTTCGAATTCCAGAGCATCCAAGCCTGGGGTTGATATGGCTGACCGACGACAACGACTGTTAATAAGTCAAAAATGGTAATCCTAGTCTCCCTGGTCTGTTTCGATTCTCCTTCTCTGGGACACTATTCCTTAATTTGTCCTTTTCGAGGAATACGTCCTATGGTTTATTACACAAGTGTATTTATGGTAGCAGAAAATTCCAACTATATCCTTTTATAGCTTGAGTCGTAAGGGCAGGTAGCATTAATTTCTTACCCAATATATTTAGAGGAATTCATTGACGGGCCGCTGGCGAAATCCGAGAGAGGCCAACCGTTGAACTAATAATAATCTTTCCGAATAACTGGCGAGGTCTCGAGGCCGGTCAATTTGATGACTAACACAGCAATCTACCCACTATGCCACGTATATCAGTGTTTCGTCCGCTTATCAAAAATCACTTTAGTGACGTCTTTCTAAAAGCTTCCACGCGGATTTAATCAGGACGAATTTGCACATACGTAGCATAAACAAAAAAAGGTAGATTTGAAGGACCTGAGCAATAGCAGTGAGGAAAATTGCTTTACAGCAAATAATCAGGCGGATATGAGCTGTCATGAAAACACGTCCGAAGTAAGTAATCGAGATTTTCTGACATAGGTAGAAAGGAGCGAAGTCACTGAAAGTAGGGCGAAACCGGTGACGGATGAAACTGCCACCGGAGACTTTTGGCTTCGATGTACGTGAACCTCAGAGAGGATAACATAGTACGATGAGCATCGCTGTCACAGTGCGACACTTGGTAATAAGAAGAGCTTGGATGAGCGACTGTGAACATGCTTATTTCACGCAGGGGGCTTCAAATTGTTCCTAAAAACAGAGAGGCATGAGGACACGCCTCCAGGTTTTCGAAGGAAAGTCCGGAATACAAACCCGAGTTTTAGGTCATTAAATTAGGGGATGAGTTCGCTTAGTCAGGGGACGGACCCCGCTATTTATCCGGAAACAGCATAAGCTGGTTCGTCCGGTACTATGAGAAGTTGTCATTTGGTCGGTCTCACAGCAATTTCGGCACAAAACACGAACTAGAACACGTTGAGCATATCTCAAATTATAGGTGTTATGAACATCGTATCTTAACCGTGGTAGGAAACGTCAACGAAAAGGACAAAGGCTGTAAGAGAAGAAGACGATGTAAAAGAAGGTAAACGACCTCTGCGTTCGGCTTCCTGGTCGACAATGAAAAAATTGTCAATTTAACCCCGCAACTGCACCCAATCCGTCCAGTAACTGGATGCCTACAACGGGACCTCCTGAGGCATTCCGTCCGCTTATCAGGTCCTACCCATCCACCTCCAATGGACTGCCAAGAAAAATGTTCGATAAAATATTATTATTAAAATATTATTTGTTCTCTGAGCCTGAATTGATTATAAACCTGAGACGTAAGTTGAACACAGTTTACTTCGGAGGCGATTAAACTCTCATGTTGTTTCAAACTAATTCCATGAACACAGAGCATCGTACTCATGAACGAAGACTAGTATTTGAGATGCCCACATGAGGACAGCCTTAAAAACATACTCGACAAGAAGAATTGTGTTCACAGAACATTTAAAAAGGCCAAAATGTAGACTGCTATGCAACCTCGTGCTTAGCATAGAGCGGTGACAGTTTCGAAATCTTTCCACCTTTCACTAAGTAGCTTTATCTGTGATGTCACCGTAATGACCGCGAAGTCGGTCATCTTAAGCACTCAAAGCCGGCGAAACGTGCTTAGGTCATGTCGTAACAAACAGACTACTGTAAATCTCCAGAACTCCAAACACTAAATTGGAACCTACAACGGCTTTCGGAGTAAAATGGACTGAAGGCGGCTTCAAATCGTTATTTCAAAAACGCGGTAACAGTTCCAAGTTAATTGTAAGTAAAAGGTCTGCGGTGTAGAACTTGTTAAAATTCAGGAAGTGATCGTTCTCCCTGTGCTCATACTTGCACGATTGGATGCAATTAGCCGGTATTTTATAAAATTACAAGAAAAAAAGCCAGGCGAGCTCATGGCAGTAAATCCTCTTACACCGGTGGAGTAAAAAATAGAAATACTGGGGCAGGTCTAGGCCGGTTTCCTGCGGATAAACGAAGCACATGTGCTAAGCAGTCGTTAATAGCATTTATTTTGCTGGCATGTCATTTCGTTCAAACGCCCCCGGCATACCGTGAAATTTCTTACGCAAGCTTTAGTCGATAGGGCATCCTTGAATGCCGACAAATAATCGCAAGCAGAGGGAAAATGCAGAAGGCGGGCAATTTTTGTCCTCGATTAAATATTTTAAATTTTTTAAAAAAATCCACCCCACCCGCTCTTTTTCGGACATGACACAAAATTGATCTTGCCTAGGCCAATGCTTCCAAATCCTACCTGTGAGTTCAATTTGAAGTCTCGATAACTGTTGGAAAATGTAAACAAAATCAGGTGGTTTTATGGACGCAAAAAAAAATAAAGAAGACCGATGCGATAATATGGTGAATGTAGCGCATTCGATTTCGACTGAACACTTTTCAACTTTCTTTAGATACCACCGTAATAGTTTTTTCAAATAATAGCAAAACTTTCCGCTTACTGTTAAAATTTGACAATTAAACGCCCATTGAGTATAGGGCTCACTTTAAAAATAGAAAATTCTCCATGATTCCCAAAAGAAGTTGAAATTAATCCGTATTCGTCGACTATAGATGGGTTTGTTGATCGCTTGTGAATATTACGCAGTTACTGTACAGCAACTGATCGATTTTCCTTGGAATACTGAGATCCACTGTCGAGCAGAGCCCAAAAAGTTTATTCCGAAGCAGTTACTCCAAGTCTTCACATTAACTTATAAGGAAATTAAAAATTTCCGCCGTAAACAGATAGATTCAACAGCCGAGTTTTACAACAAACCACAGCAAATCGACTGCTGATGGAAAGTATTCACCGGTGCATCCAGCAGACGTACCTAATTTCCTTGAAGCTTTTCCTCAGCGGATGGTTGGTATAACTTCAGAATAGAAACCAGCAAATCTCAATACATTCAACCGACCTAATTTTGACAAACCGAGCGGCCCCGGCGGAATTCGAACGCATGATAGCAAGAGCATAGCATGAGTAAGACCAACACCAACTACTTGAGCTACAAGGACACGACCGAGGGCCCTAAGGTGTAACAGTTGTGATTATATATATATATATATTGAAGAAAATAGGGCTCGTCGGAAAATAGAGTTGTACTCGTGAATTTTCAAGTTGGTCACACCAACCCGTCGTCAGACAGAAATGAACAGAGAATGAAATGGTCAGATGACCAGTTTAGATGCTACAGGACGAGCAAGGACAAGGTTGTCTGTCCTTGTCTGTCCTAATGGCACAAACTGGTCATCGCGACACCATTCTCTGTTCATTCTGACGACAGGTGGTGATGACAATAAGATCAATCTACAGCTCTACTTTCTTCACTATATCATCTCGGAATGCACTCTACCTCAGCTATTCAATATATATATATATATATATATATATATATATATATATATATATATATATATATATATATATGCAGAATAACATGACCGACAAAGACAAGGGAGACTGGAATGGCCATTTCTGGCTTATTAGCCGTCATCAGCCAGCCATACCCAAACCCAGGCGCTGCGGCGCAGCCTCGAACTCGCGACCTTGTTGGGCAGAAGTCAAACGCTCTCACCCACTGCGCCACGAGCTCGTTGTCTTGCCGGTTTCGATCGGGGAATATTGACATTGGTAATGGGGCGCTCACCGATCGGTTACAGGACTCACTCGTCCCGTTGTGCCTTGGGGCTAACTCTCAAGCCCCGCCAGCAGCCGTAAGGCAGCTAAGTACATGGCCATTCCAGTCTCCCTTGTCTTTGTCGGTCATGTTATTCTGCCTATGTACTTAGCTGCCTTACGGCTGCTGGCGGGGCTTGAGAGTTAGCCCCAAGGCATCAACACAGTGAGTCTGTATCGATCGGTAGCCCCATTACCTATATATATATATATATATATGATAGTGTGGGGCTCACCGATCTGCTTAAAGGAACATGCATGTTCCGTTTTTGCCCTGGAGCTCAGACTAGAGCCCTCGCAGGCGGTCGCATAGCGACGTGTAGCATGTGATGGAATGGTAGAGCGTTCGACTCAAAATACCAAAGGTCGCGGGTTCGAATCCCAGGTGTGCCACACACTTGGGATTGGGTATGACTGGCTGATGACGGCTAATAAGCCAGAAATGGCCATTCCGGTCTCCCTTGTCTTTTGTCGGTTCCATTCCATATATATATATATATATATATATATATATATATATATATATATATATATATATATATATATTTGCCCCCTAAACGGGCTACGTGGTAGATGTGTTGGACCAACACGGGGGCCACATTAGTGCACGGCAGGCGTTATTCGGGTTGCGCTCCCATAACAAATGCCGAACATGGAGGTGTGGTGGCACGCCTTGGGGCGGCTAGGGCTTAGGGGACCCAGCCGCGCCAGCCACCTGCGTCCTCTCCCGCCTCCGGTCTTCTTGACTCTGTCTTGACACCGGGCTAAGGTGGGGGAGGAGGAGAGAGTGCGGTAGATGCAGCGCAAGTCTACTATCACTTTAAACTAAATCACGCGCAAGTCACCGTCCCTGCTCCACTTTCCCATGGAGTAAACGGTGGACATCGTCGGACTACGACGGTCGAACTGTCGTGCGAAGTATCAACCACCAGGAGTGCCTTAAGAATCATGCAGGATTCTTAAATTATAAAATATTTAATGTTAGATGTACATGAGCTTAATTAGCATGCTGTAAAGAGAGTTCGCTTTTGATGCATTCTCGCCCAGAGATTGAACAACTGAGCGTTAAAGCATAGAAACAGACACATTAATCAAATATATACTTCTTCCAAACCAGAGTTCTCTGGGTCGTGTAATCTCATAAATGAAGTGCTATCCACAATAGAACAGATAATGTTTGATCACTAATGTTGTGGGAATGGAAGAGTAGTGCAGCGAGTTCAGGTTACCGAAACGATTTTCATAAATAACGAAAAGCTCCTAATCAATAGATAAAAATTGGACTAATATAAGCGAACTAATATAATTACTTTATATTCTGAGCAAGACCTCAATTCCAGCAGACAAAAAAGAATCCTCTTCTGACCGACGCTGACATCCTGAGTACAGTTGTTGAGATCTGTTGCGGATCTGTCTGGCCAGGATGCATGTCTCTGTGCTCATTCGTTCAGAAAGAAGCAGGCGCAAAACGTTGCATTTGACACCACATAATCCTAATTAGTGTAGGGACCAAGGTAGCTTATACGCCCACACAAAACCAATCTCGCCTGCTCAACAGGTGAGAAATTTAGCGTCATATGGCAGAGGCGTGGGGGGGGGCGAGTTAAGCAACACGCCGGTTGCAGCCCTTCCGGTATTTTCAAGTTCTTTAGCTGTCAGCGGTCGTCAATCAATTTACTGGTAATGCAGTTCGAAAGCTCGTTCACATTCTTCCTAGCCAAACACACATAAACAAACATCTATTCGTCCAGCCGCTTGCAAGTTTGAAGTTGGCAAAAAAGTTTCGGAGATATGCGAGAGGGATAAATAGCATTTTGAACAGGGCCTTGAATAACTGCCTTCCTGTAGTGTTGCGACAAGTCTGAACAGACGACCCACGATGATGCCACAGAAAAGGATCATCGTCCTCAACCATTTTAGGGCCTGCCGATGCATTTGAAAAAAATGCAAAAGGCAATGCATGCGTATTATGCTTAAGGGGAAGTGTGATCGCCGTTTTTGCCTCCATGCGCCCAAGAATCAGCCAACGATATCAATTCCGAAAAGGCCATAAAATCCATAGAACGGTTCCGATAAAGAACCTCTGGAACCAGCGCTCTTTGATCTTTTAAGGTATTGCGGCGGTATTACATCGTCAAGATTACCCCAGTCACACAAGAGGACGCAAAGTCTTCCAAGGAAGCCGATACAACCCTTTTAGCGTTAATACAACGTGGTATTGAGAGGAGCAAACATAGCAAAATTGCCCTATTCTAGACGTTAACCGAGCTTTTTGTAGCCTCGGGGGTGGTTAGTTACAGCGCTGGAAAGTGCATGTAGTCCTTTGTCGATGTTTGAAATTTTTGCCTTGGGGTGCAATGTAGAGCCAGCAGACGTGACTCCTTTAACCGCTTGTATGATGTCCAGGACTGTTTACTAGGGAGTTATGGACGGCAACAGCGGTACTATGTCGCACTTCGAGCAGCAAAGAGAGCCCTTCCTAGGAATCTCATATACGGCAAGGCATGATACCCTTACAATTGCTTCTTAAATTCTTTTGTCTAGAACCCGGTAAATATTTTCCATCCTTACCTGCGACCTAAAAAATAATAGAATCGGGGGATGACTTCGACTGTCCAGCGGTGGGGAAAGGGTTAATCATCAATCTTTTTGAAAGACAGTAAATAAGTGCTGTGTTTTACAGAATTTCTGCCTGCAGTAGAGCATTCTAGATTTTCGCGCTCCTCCTCCCTGAACGGTAGGAGGTTTTGATCTTGAAGAAACAAGAGAGGAAGCTTCGATCATGAATGAGTACCTTACTTGAATAAGAATGAGCAAAAAAACTGGGGTTGATATATATGCATACCTCAGGGCTTGTGTTTGCCATAGCAACGGCAGCAGAAGCGAGGGTACTCAGACTAAGATAGTCCTCGTTTCCTGTTCCTAGCCTATCCAGCCCAGTTACGGTCACATGCTGGATGTCGGTCAGATCCTCAGTGGGTCTTGTCGCCGAGGTTGTGGAAAAACTCGCAGCCGCGTCTACTTCGGAAAGGAAGCTGGAGGAACCTTTTGGATCGCCACCCTCGGTTGACGAAGTGCGATAAAGCACAGGGGGATGCCGTCCGCAGCTGGTGGTCGATCGGAACCGTCTTCTCGCCTGTCAAGCAAACACCGGAAATGGGTATATCCAGCATGCTCTCCGACCGCCCAGCTGGAAGTGGCAATTTTGGTTTGGTGACATTTGTAACCGTGTCGGAGGGGTGGAGTTGTTGGACGCTGGAAGCGCATCTTGTTCGGGACTCTTGAATCTTTTTGCACACAGAAAGGAGGCTCTCAAGCTGGCTGGAGGGAGCTTCTGGAGGAAGTCCAACCAATCACTTTCTCCAAAGCACAGGTGGTCAGTGGGGGCGGCGGCGGCGGCAGTTGTGGCAGTGGTGGCTTCAGAATGAAGGCTTGTATCTTCCATGTCGCTGTAATCAGAATAGGCCACTCGGCTGCGAAGTAGGATCATAGCTAGTGTTGAGTTCTGGCCGCATCAGTCAAAACATGCGCTCGCCTCTAGAGCATGGCTGGAGCCTTAAGCTAGCAATTCACTGGTCTTTTTTCAGGCGCAAATCAATAGAGCCTGCGGAAGCAGGTCGACGCTGTCGTCGCTCTAGCCTAATGCGACACTGTCTGCCGTGGAAAGACACGTCATCACGAGCACACTGCGCGTGCACGCTCACTCAGCGGAGCGTCTGTCTTTGCACACAAGGCGGTGACTAAATGACAGGTGACTGGCCCGTTCGCGTGCGGTCAAGGCGTGATACGCACACACAAACGCACACGCTCACAAACGCCGCCTACGCATGCCCGGAGCACGCTAAAACACCCCTGCACTCCGATCTGGCAAGGCTGGCAGACTTCGTCGTTCCGTGCGTATGTGCATGCACGTGCGTGAGTGCGTGCGTGCGTGCATGCATGCATCGGTGTATGTGTGTGTGTGCCTGTGACGATCAGAGTCGACGGATGAGGTGCGGCGATAGTGACGATATTTTTATCCAGCCAATTGCAATTATGACTTGGCTGTCCTACGAGCCAATCAAGGACTGCCATAAGGACGGGCTTATCGATAAGCCAGTCAGTTGGCAGAATACACACCCCAGTAGCTACACGATGAGGTCGATAAAGGCGCAGTTGGTTGCGCCACTGTTGCCGCATGTAGCGGCATGACCAGGCGGCCGTGGCAGTAAGTGCATCGTTTAGACAGTTCGTCATGGGGTCTCAGTAAACTGATGCAGTCAGTTTGTGGTCCACGATGGTAGGGCCAGCTGCCATCAGTGCCGCTGCCATAGTGTCGTCGGCGTCGTGGCCGTCGTTACAGCTGGTGTTGCAACAACGGCCTGTGCGCTGTCAAGCGGACGCACGAACGCACCCGCGTTCGTCTATCTTTGCGTACGCGTGCTGTACACACTCCCCTACGAGCGATGGACGGACAGCGAGGCAGTCAGCGGACGAGGTTGACGGGCTTGCCACTTGTCATCGAAGCGCACGGCGTGCTGCTCACAGGTTTGTCATGCGTGGTAGGGAAGCTAATAGCGCAGGCGGGAGGGGGGGTTAGTACCCTATGGACCTGGGGCAAAATCGGTGAGACCCATTACTCTCCGGTCTGGTAAGTACACTGGACCAACACGGGGGCCAAATCAGGGTGCGGCAGGCGTTATTATTAATTTGGATGAGGTCCCATTACAAATGCCGAAAATAGGGCTTAGCGTGCTCAGGATAGGCACGCGGAGGTGCCGATTCATGCCACACCACCCACTGTTGCCATTTATGGCTATGGTGGTATATGATTCACTTGCCCCCCACCCAGCCCCCGGTCTTCTTGACAATGTCTTGACACCGGGCACAGGCGGGTAAGGGAAGCGAGAGTGCGGTATATACAGTGCAAGTCTATAATTTAAAACGAATGCACGCAGAAGTCACCGTCCCTATATATATATATATATATATATATATATATATATATATATATATATATATATATATTGATAATGTGGAACCGACAAAGACAAGGGAGACCGGAATGGCCGTTTCTGGCTTATTAGCCGTCATCAGCCAGTTATACCCAATCCCCAGTGTGGAACACCTGAGATTCGAACCCGCGACCTTTGGTATTTGAGTCGAACGCTCTAAAATTGAGCCACGGGCTCGTTGCTTTGTCGGTTGCGATCGGGTTCGAATCCCAGGTTTCCACACTTGGGATTGGGTATGACTGGCTGATGACTGCTAATAAGCCAGAAATGGCCATTCCGGTCTCCCTTGTCTTTTTTCGGTTCCACATTATCAACATATGCTACACGTCGCTATGCGACTGCCTGTGAGTACTCTAGTCTGAGTTCCAGGGCACAACGGAACATAAATGTTCCTTAAGCAGATCGGTGAGCCCCACACTACCATCATATATATATATATTCCGAATGTTCGAGAATATGCGAGGCCCAGGTAATTGTATTGAAGAAGACGGGAAGGCGTTCTCTGGGACCAGAATTTTATTCATCCGACGTTTCGAACTCTCACGCGAGCCCATCGTCAAGGAATAAAGACTGTACAGCTCAGTGCTTATTTAACTCACCTCTGCCGAGTATGACCTTCATCAGCGCCATTGATTTGTTCGCGCAGGGCCTGATATGCAGCTGGCAGATCGATATGTCTATTGATCGATTCCGCGGTCGAGTGCCACGATTCCTGCAGCAGGCGTGAAATTCGGTCGTCTGACTGGCCCAATATTCTCACGCTGCCAAAGTCAAAGTCGTGCTCTGGCGAGGATGCGTGAGCGGCTACCAAGGAGAGTTTATCCTTCCTTCTCACAGCGAGCTCGTGCTCGTGCGTTCTCGTGCAAACCCGTTTACCGGTTTCGCCAACATAGTTTGCTCGACCACAACGGCAGTCTATCCGGTAAATGACGCCAGATTTTTGGTTGAGGGGGATTGGGTCTTTAGGTTGCATGAGTTGCCGGCGGATTGTCGCTTCCGGTCTGTGAGCCACGCCAATCCCAAATTCGCTCACTAGTCTAGCAAATTCTTCGGATACACCAGTTATGTAAGGTATTGCACGCCAGTACTTCGGTTTTGGCTGCCCCTTCGGATTTATTCTCTTGGCCTCTCGCCTGCATTTCTCAACAAAACTCCCAGGATATCCGTTGACCGTGAAGAGTTTCCGCAGAAACTGTACCTCGGCCTTCTTGTCGGCTGGTTCGGTGCAATGGGTTTCCGCTCGACGGTACAGTGTTCTCACACAGCTGCGTTTGTGCGAGAGGGGGTGGTTGCTAAAATAACTCAGAATTCGAGAGGTATTCGTCGCCTTCCTGTAAACCGTCGTTTTGAGTTCTCCATCGCCCTTTCTGTATACCAGCACGTCGAAAAACGGCAACTGACAGTCTTTTTCTTCCTCCATCGGCCGGCCGCGCCAGCCACCTGCGCCCTCTCCCATCTCCGGTCTTCTTGACTCTGTCTTGACACCGGGCTCAGGTGGGGGAGGAGGAGAGTGTGCGGTAGATGCAGCGCAAGTCTACTATCACTTTAAACTAAATCACGCGCAAGTCACCGTCCCTGGTCCACTTTCCCATGGTGCATACCGTGGACATCGTCGGACTACGACGGTCGAACTGTCGGGGTGTGTGCCCCCTAAACGGGCCACGTGGTAGATGCGTTGGGCCAACATGGGGGCCACATCAGGGCACGGCAGGCGTTATTCGGATTGCTCTCCCACAACAGCTGCCGAACATGGTGGGGGTGTGGTGGCACGCCGAGTGGCGGCTAGGGCATAGGGGTTCTTGCCTTTGGTGGAATTGAAGTGATAATGAGCAGGCAACACGGTTCCAAGATTTCAGTGACGCCAAGCTGACGGCTTTTGCGTTGGCATCCTTCCGATGGCCTGCAAGGGTCGCACTCAATAAAATGAGTGCAAAGTGGTATGCACTTTTGTTGACTTCCGATTACCTTACAAAGTTAAATATATTTCATAAAAGGCGTGCATAAAATGATGCATTATTGTATTCCTTGCATTTTTAAACGTTCTTGGCAGAATAGCAGGATCAACAAAGAAAAGGGAGACGGACGGACTCACTCGTCCCACTGTGCCTTGGGGTTAACTCTAGAGCCCCGCCAGCAACCATAGAGCAGCTAGTGATATAGGCAAAATTATATTACCGACAAAGACAAAGGAGACTGGAATGGCCATTTCTGGCTTATTAGCCGTCATCAGCCAGTCATACCCCACTCCAGATTTTGCAGCACCCGAGGCTCGAACTCGCGACCTGTTGGTTGGAATTCCAAACGTCTTCCCTAATAAAGTGTAGCTTTAACTGGAGAAAAATATTTCCAATTATGATATTTTCAGGACCCAAAGAGGTTTTTACAAAAACATCGGCCTTCTTTTTATTATTGCTCCCTATAAAGCATGCAAAGTGGTCGATATCCATTTAAAAAATTTATGACCGTTACATGATACCTTCCTAAAACACAGAGGAAAACATAGTTTTTTAGAAGTATAAAGACCATGGTTGTGGTTTGGAACCCCCACAAAACGAGTCGTATTAAACATTATCGGAGGAATTTCTAATTTTTTGTCGACCGGAAGATACCGGTTCTTCGAGAAAAATTTGTGGACATAATTTACTGAAGAGTGAGCACCGGAAAGGATATTTTTGAGCGTGTTTTCTAGAAAGTATGGTTGGATTTATAAAGGCACCAAAAAATAATGAAATACGTACTTTTTATGTAGTAATTTTAGAAAACGTGGTTTTTGCAGATTACTGGAATGATGCGCATTTGAAACCCAACACTGCATCGTGACTGTAATATTCTGAAGAAAATGCTGTGGGATACTAAATCTTACAACCCCTCTCAAACCATTCAAACCGAACTAAATTTTCAGTAAATCAGTAAATTCGCCATGAGTTTTGCCTCCTAACGTGTGTTCACTGTACCCATATGTATGCAACATATCGGTTGTTACGCGGTAACGTCCGAACACACATTGACTTTCCGGGAGCAGTCCCTGCTCTAGGTGACCGTTCAGACCATTGAGAAGGATACGGGCGAAGATCTTCCCGGCGGTGTTGAGCAACAAGATGTCTCTGTGATTATCACAGAGGGGCTGGTCCCCTTCCGCTTTTAGAGATGTACGATTGAGGAACTTGTCCTTGGCGCCACATCTCCTAGAAGAGTGTTGTGAATTCTGCCATCAGCCGGGGCAAGCTGTATTTGCAGACTTTCGATGGGATCGCATCGGTTCCCGATGCTTTCCCGCTGGAAATATGTTGTACGGCCCGGATAGTTTCTGGTAGGGAAGGCTGGAAATCCAGTTCATTGTTAGTGTCCATTTGAGGGAGCCGGTCATCAGTGATAGCTGATGAGCAATTAAGGACACTTCTGAAGTGCTCTGCCCAGCGCTTCAGAATTCGGGATTGCTTCTTAATAAGCGATCTGCCATCGGAGCTGAGCAGCGATGGGGTTCCCTTGATACAGGGGCCGTAGATGGCCTAGATGAATTTGAAGAAGTTTATCATTTCATTGCGGTCCGAATATCCTTGGATTTCCTCAGTCTTGTGGACCATCAAGGCGTCCTGCATCTCCCACAGACGTTGATGTACAAGGCGGTGGCATCTGAAGAAGGCTGCTTTTGTGACAGCAGTCCGAAACTCCATGAAGGCTTTGTGTAGTCAAAACTTCTACGCGAGTGGGGTGCTGATATCGGCATCATTGTCGTCACTGACAACGGGACGGTATCCGAAGCATTCGCAGTGACCAACGGAGAGAAGCAGGGCTGCGTACTGGCGCCCACCCTCTTCAGTCTCATGTTCTCTACTATGCTGATGGACGCCTACCGTGATGAACGGCCTGGGATCTGCATCGCCTACAGGAATGACAAGCACCTTCACAACAGTCGGCGTTTACAGGTCCCAACGCGTGTGTCATCAAATAAAGTCCATGACTTGATCTTCGCGGACGACAACGCCCTTAACACCGTGACGGAGGAGACCACGCAAAGGAGCATGGACCTCTTCGCCGCAGGCTGCGCCAATTTTGGATAAGCAATCAGTAGATATAAAACGCTGGTTATGCACCAACCGCCGCCCAGCGCAGAATAAAATGCTCCCCTAATCAATGTCAATGGCGCTCAACTCAAAAAAAACTGGAAACCTTCGCTTAGCTAGGAAGCACGCTGTGACGCAACACGAGACTCGATTACGAAGTTGCCCAACCGACCTCCAAAGCCAGTCAGGCCTTCGGACTGCTGCAGCCTCCGTGTGAAATCGCCATGTTATTCACCTGAGCACCAAACGGAAGATTTACAAGACAGTCGTCTTGACGACACTCCTTTACGGAGCGGAGACCTGGACCGTCTGCTCGAACCAAGCGAGGAAGCTGAATCACTTCAATCTCGGCTGCCTCTGCAGAATACTGAAGCTGAGATGGCAAGACAGGACACCGGACGTGGAAGTTCTGGAGCGGAGCGGAATCCCCAGCATCCATGCCATGCTGAAGCAAGTACAACTGCGATGGAGCGGCGACCTGGTGAGTATGGAAGATGAGTGACTACCCAAACGGGCGGCTCACAAGTCACAAGCACCACCGATAAACACCGCCAATGCCCAAGCCCTGCCAACGTGCCCACGCTTCCAACGCACATTCTGCGTGCAACTCAGTCCGGTCGGAAATCTTCGAACTCAATGCAACAACAATCCCATAACATCAACCTCTACCACACCTGCCTCTGTCTCCATGACCAAGACCACCCCAACCACCGATAAAAACTTCATCGATGCCCCGCCACCCACGATCACTTACACCCTCCTCCATCCTCCACCCCTGCACCGATCACGGCGGCGAACACCACTTGCCCCACTCCCACAACCTCAGTAGCCCCCTCCGACTTCCTGCCACCTGCTATCTCCAACATCACCGCCACCCCAGTACTAGCGATGGGGACTCGGTACTTACGTTCGTCAATGCGATCACACATGCACATCGCGCATTGGTCTGATCGGTCACTTGCGAATCCATCGCACAGAGATTGTCGAACTACTGCCTGGAGCACCAACACACAGCAGAGACCACCGCCTCCAATGTCCTCGCTGCCCACACGCATTCACTCATCGCATGGGCCTATTAGATCACATGCGTCTCCATGAAAACCTGTGGTGGAACAACGCTGGCTATACCACAACACTACATCTCCTCTCATCAGCCTCTGCACCAAACATGCTCACACGCAAGACTACAAAAAACATGCTTTTAGCCTGCATAATTGATTGAAAGGCAATTATGATC
Source organism: Schistocephalus solidus (assembly GCA_017591395.1). Lineage (NCBI taxonomy): Eukaryota > Metazoa > Platyhelminthes > Cestoda > Diphyllobothriidea > Diphyllobothriidae > Schistocephalus > Schistocephalus solidus. The sequence continues at coordinate 26,055 of WEDG01009116.1, read as the reverse complement.
CTAGGTTGCTTATCCATGTGGCCCCTCTTTTGAATGTGTCATCTGAGCTTGAGTATATCACGGGGCGTTAAGCGCCGTGGGTTGGAAGGTTGCCAACTGACAAGTTCAATCAGACCTCGCAGTCCGTCATATGTGTGTTGTGTGGAGTGGCTGACTGGTGGTCTGAGGGTCAGGCTGCGATGGCTCCTTCTTAACGTGAACTCTGGCCGTCTCACAAATGTGAGATGTAAGCCGTTCAACCCCCTGTTGTGTGAAATCCTGGTGCTTGTGTTTGGGGGGCCAGGTCTTGTACGAAGTACATGTAGACAAGGTCATCAGCAGCTGCGCCCACTTCCACATCAGGCAACTGACCGGCTCGGACGGTTTTCTGATTGTGGGGGTGGTGTAGAGGGTGAAGTCGACGGCTCAGCGTATTTTCCTGACTATAAACAATCTGACGTGCTTGCAACTATCACTGTGTACAAAAAGCCGTGGCTTAGAAGGTTGCCAACTGATGGGATAAATCGGACCGCCTGGTCAGACCAATCGTGTGTTTTGTGTGTAGTGGCTGACTGGCGGACAGAGAGTCAGGCTGCAATGGCTCCTTCTTAATGTGTCCTTTGCGGCACTCCCACTCCGTGTGATTCGAGTCAGGTGTGATGGCACGCCCAGAGGCGGCTCCGACCGCGTCAGCCACCTGCATCTTCTCCCGCCTCCGGTATTATTGATGCTGTCATGAAACCGGGCTCAGTGGGAGAGCAGGAGAGAGTGCGGGTGCTGCAGCGCAGGACTAATATCACTTAAAACTAATCTACGCGCAAGTCACCGTCCCTGCACCACCTGGTGTGGAGCATACGGTGGACATCGTCGGACTACGACGGTCGAACTGTCGTGTGTGACACGAGCAGGCACCCTCAGACAATGAACTTGTGCGCAGTAGAGGGATGAGCGAATGAGGTCAACGGCACTCGGCGCATATCTATCACTTCGGACAACTTGAGGCGCTTGATGCTCTCAGGTGTGATAAAAGTCACGGTTGAGAAAGCTGTCAACTTTCGAGAAGACTTCGTCCCACCTCTAAGGATGGCAAGTTGAGTTACAATGACTTCTTCTTTTTAATCTCACGCAGTTATCAGGGGAAAACCTGGTTCATTTTTTGGCGATCAGGCTTGTTTGGCATGCCTTGTCGGACTCTTTACTTCTGTCAGCTACTGCACCCCCTGTTTAACACTACGTTAAAACTGGGCCCATTTGAGTGCCCAGAACTAATTTACTGCCCTCTGAACGAATTTACGTCCAATTTACCAGCCCTGCACCCAAACTACTAATGGGTACGCGGCAGACCTCGTCGGAATCGATTTTCGAATGGTCAAGCGGAACTGCCCATTTTTGTCCTGTAATGAGGATTGGCCCATGCGTATCACTCGCATGTTTGGCTGCATCTTTGTGTTGCTTATATTCCGGTGAATTTGCGCAAAACAGGGAAGGTCGTTGGGCTGCTCAGAGTAGCTAACTTTCGACTCCTTCATAAAAGGGCCATTTCAGAATGAAGGTGTACTACTGATGGCTGTGAGAGTAGCTTCGTCCACAGGCGCAGTTGTCACTAATACCTTCGCACCCCTTTAAGCTGACTTTCTGTTGACGACTGAGGCACTGTCTTTATAATAGTGCCCGTTTTGAGATGGTCCCATGGCAACCAAATGAGAACTGCTCCCAGGTAGGATTCTTCCAGTTTTTATAAATAGGAAAATCAAAAGCCAAGAAGTAGAAGGAGAAGAAGAGTTGCTTGTTCCAGAAAGAACTTTATCTCCCGAAGGGTACAGATTAACTCTCCAGCCCATCGTCAGTTGACGTTAATATGTGAAAACACACTGAACTTCAGAGCTCCCACACTTATCAAAGTGGCTATACGTGACTGTAACCAGCGAACTAGTAAGACGACGTCTGACGACAGAAATCGCGACCGATTTCCCCGCAGCGAACCTATGAGTATGTTTCACGAACTCTCTCCGTCTACACTTGGGAGGTAAAGGCCGACTCCATTAAAGGCCACATTGATGTGGATCTACTCTTTCACTTGCTCCTGTGGAGCGGGATATATTGGTCGCACAACGAGACGCCTGAAAAAGAGGGTACATGAACACAGACCCGCCTAGCTAGGTAAAGGTGAAACCAGATCGATTTTCACTTCGATGCTTGTACATATAGTTGATATTAATTAAAGAGTCGATTCCGACGAAGCCTTTCAGGTTGTCTACCGGACACCAAACAACTTCTATTGGGGCTTCCGCCAACAGGTGCTAGTAACAGCCGACGTGACAGTTCGACCATCGATTTTGACGAGGTCCACCGTATGCTCCACACCAGGTGGTGCAGGGACGGTGACTTGCGCGTGAATTAGTTTTAAGTGATAGTAGCCTTGCGCTGCAGCTACCACACTCTCTCCTCCTCCCTCACCTGAACCCAGTGTCAAGACAGAGTCAAGAAGGCCGGAGATGGGAGAAGGCGCAGGTGGCTGGCGCGGCCGGAGCCGCCCCTGAGTGTACCACCACACCTGGCTCCGATCCCACGGATCGGGAGTGCCATAAAGGCCACATTAAGAAGGAGCCCTTGCAGCCTGACTCTCAGTCCGCCAGTCAGCCACTACACACAAAACACACAGTGGGTTGACCACGCGTTCCGAGTTATCCCGTCAGTTGGCAACCTTCCAAGCCACGGCTTTAAGCGCACAGTGATAGTTTCAAGCGCGTCAGATTGTTTATAGTGAGGAAAAATGCGCCGACGTAGTGGCTTTATGGATAGCGAATCCAGTGCTCTGATTTCAGAGGACGCTCTTTCTGCCGACGTCAACTTCAGGCTGTGATCACACGTTGCCTCCTTATGACAGTTGTTCAGTGCGTGTACTTGACAGTGGTGTTCAATACCCGTACTTGTCCTACGAGCATCACTCAGCCACCACTTTCCAATTCCAATCACCTTCACATGTCGACCTCGCCACGCGGGCGGCGTGAGAACTATGATTCTTAAACCTAAAATATGTATAAACCTTGTCCGCTCTCATATTTTCATTCTCTATATAGGTTCGATGATGAATTACTGAAAACACTTGTTTGCCGAATTGCATTTTTAAGTTTAACATGGAATTTTCTTGAACTGCCAACGCAAAATCCCGTAAGATAACGTCGATGATCTCATCCGCACACCAAATCCGAAATTCTGACTACTGTTTTGGAAGACCAGTGACTACAACCACTGCAGAACAACCTCGGTCACGACTTCCACTTCCGCCTTCCTAAGGGTTTCTTTTATAAGTAGAATCCGAATGGGACACCCTAATTGTAAGCCCTTTCATTTACATGACATCGTAAAATACGTATCGACGCTAATAACCGACCGACGCTATATACTACAGGTCGGCATGCAAACGAATTTGCCTGCATTGGTCTGATGAACAGCCTATCTCCTGTGTGACTTGTTATTTTGGGGCGCCCAGTTTCTCACGGTCGCTAGTTTTCTCATCCCGTCCTACCCAACTACAATACAGTTTTTTCACTCAAATACCGCTGATCTGTCAAAATTGTTGTGCCTTCACTAGTTTAGATAGTTGACAGCTTCCGATGCACGTGGGAACGTCGTCAGCGTTCGGACTGAACGGCATGCGCGCCAGCCACGGGCCATGTGATCAGCATCCCAGTCCTCGCACGCACGATCGATAAGGGCGTCTCACGGATAAGTTAGATGAGTCATGCCGCGTATACTCGATGCAAGGCCATACAAGGGGATTTTCCCAATGCTTTATCGATTCGGCGTCATCGTCAACATGCCTCCCTCCCGTTTTGAAAAATTCGTTTAGATGTTGTGTTTGGAAAGGGGGGGGGAAAGGGGAGATTTTTTGACCCTATCTACCAAAGAATGTTTCAATTAGTTTATATCGTTACCATTTCATATGTTAACTGGTCGTCGTCTTGAATAAGTCGGTTTGATTATGTCAGGAATGCTTTTTGCGTAATAAATCGAGGAAGAGTATGCTACTAGAAGCGAAAAGTTCAATTCCAGGAAAAATAAGTCCTCATTTAGTTGTTTGTTTCCAATTAAGTTTGCTCAAATGATTGAAAAGCAGTGCATTCAAAAGCCAGCAAGCTTTTGTTTTTTTAAATTATTTTCCCAAATAATTGGTTGTTGACTTCATCCAGTACTATTTTCCCGTTGAAAACATGCTAATGTTTTTTGTTCGTCTGATTACTAACGCCTAAATGACGTCGACTGGCAACGAGAACAAATTCTCCCAATCCTCCTCTATTCCAGACTAGGTCACTCCGGTTTCCGGGAGGTAGTTTTGGCCAAGCGTAGGGGAAGGGGTCGCTTTTTGATTTTTCGGGATGTTCTCGAAAACTAGGACAGCATTTCTGCGCTCTGGGCTGGTTTTTGGGACTTGTTGTCTCTTTTAAACATTAAGTTGTTAGAAGTAAATTTTGGCAAAATAAATCTTCGAAATGGCTCAACTGGACGGACGCTAAGTGGTAGATGACTCACGATGACACGATGACTCAACTATTTGTGCAGCACTTCCGAAGAGAACTTGTTACTTAAGTGGAGATGGCATAATGTTTGGATTAGTAATTTTATCTCAAATTGCCTTTATGTCACGACAAAATGGACTTCGATCGAGAATCCTAATCGACATGCACGTTGACCTCACTCCCGACATAATTGTAAATGATGCTTTGTAGCTGGACTTTGGAATGGAGTACGTGGCTGTCAAGCCTGAGCGAGAATTCATTTAGTTTTTTTTTAACTATCACTTCCATTTTACCTGTCCTCGAGGTCCGTAATCTACTTGGCAGGCATCACCTAGAAAAGAATTTTATTTTTAATCTATACGTGGAGATAAAACCAGGGGTCAAAACGCATAAAATGCATTGAAAATGTCTAGAATATGTTTAGGGTAAAACAAATAAATAGGAACCCGCAAGGATAAGTACTATCGAGTACTAGCCCTGGCTATAACGCTAACCCTAACATTTATTCAAAAGACGACTTGGCGAGCATATGCGCTGCTTTCGATAACTTCTATTCAGGCCAGTACAGGTATAGGGAAACGTTGGAACGTAGTAGAAATTAAAAACATGAAATCGAGACTGTTCGTCCGTTTGTGTGGGCCATGTGAGAGGTGTGCATAGGGGAAGGATTATAAGAAACAGTGTGATAGGTGCATTGGGTGTGTGGTAGAGCTGTTTTAGGGGAAAGGAGAGGACAGTGATGGCGCGGGGGAATGCATGCAACTAAGCGACCGTTGGACAAGCTAAGCGCGGAGCTTGTACGAGGTGTATAAAGTAAACTGAATTTACATAAAAACGCTAAAATAAACGTAGATTCTGTCAATCCTTCCTAGGGGACATGGTAAGGCACAGAGGTGTGGATCCCTCTGAACTATCTTCGCACAAAGTGCCAATTTAATGCATAAAAAGAAGCACAGAAAGCAATTACGACTTTTTTATTTTTGCATATTTGAGAACACTACGTTTTCTCTCCTAGAAGGCCCGCCATTCTCCTAGTACAGGCGGCTCTGTGCAATAATTCAGAGAAGTATGCATATCCTTGTCCATCCGCGAAAGCAAGTAATTTGTATTAGTTTATGAACTTGGCAAAATAATATTCCTTATAGGTGAAGAGTTTCAAGTGAATGGTGAGCAATGAATGACGAAACACTCACCTATGCCATATTTACATTAGACCTGATCCCAACCAAACAAGCTCTATGGTGGGAGGGCAGTCACCTGTCTCGTTTACCTTTGGACTCAATCTAGAACCCTTGCAGCCAGTGGCATTGTGAAAAATAATCAGGTAAGACGGGCTACCGATGAGGACAAGAGGAATTGGACTGGCCATTTCTGTCGGCAACCAACCTTACCCACTCCCAGGTTTGGTGGCACCTGAGATTCAAAACCGCGTTTTTTGGTAATCGAGCGATAACGTCAATGCGCTACCCCTGAGCCACGGACCTGTTGTCTTTTTAGTTGCTCTCAGGTCTATCATGTCCATCCCGGTCTACCTTGGCCTTGTTTGTTTGCATCTTGTTTATATTACTGGTCGTTATGTGATTGCATGCCAGTGCTCTAGAGTTAGCCCCAAAACGCGATGTGACAACCATATCCCTCCCACACTCCCATATACTTAATATAACTGAGCATAAACCGACACGCTATCGGGTCCGTAGACCAATGAGAGAGTGTTGGACTACTTAACGCTCAGTTCGCTGTTTTTCCCATTGGTCTACACAAACAAGGCAAGGTTTCTTTCTCCCTCGGCAGTGGACCTACCGACTCCAAACATAAACAATATATTGTTTTCAGGAGACCGTGTTCGAAAGGAAGTAGAGAAATTAAAACAATCGAAGTCTCCAGGACTAGACGAGACCACCCAAGTTTCTTGAAGAACTTGCCAGTGAACTTTCGGTACCGTTGTCACTGCTTTTTAAAAGGTTATTTAACACTGGAACAGTTCCTGTCGCTTGGAAGCTGTCGCAGATAACTCGAAAGTGGCAGTCTGTTGTCAATGACAAACTACAGGCGCATAAGATGGATGTGCATCTTCGGAAAAGGGATGGAGAGGGTCACGAAGAGCGAATTGGTGCCAATCTTGGGGTTTCAAAACCTATTATTGACCTGTAAGCACGGGTTAGGAAAAGGAAAATCTTGCACGACAGTTTTGCTGCAATCTTCCCAGAGCTGGACCCGAGCGCTTGAGGATATGTTCGCAGTTCAAATAGCTTTCAATAACTTTCAAAAGGCCTTCGACGCTACCACACCCGAGGCTGCTGTACAAACTGGGAAGACTAAGAATCCGAGGCGACTTCCACAAATGGATCGACAACTTCCCCGTGGGTCGGCACCAGGCTGTGTGCATACGTCAGGGGTAGTCAAGATCAGCTGCGGTCGAGAATGGGGGAATGCGAGAATGAGATTTAAACTGTAAAGTAACAATGATCGCTGACGACATGAAAATATGGAGCGTAATCCGGAGTCCTCCCAAGATAGGTAGACTGCAAGTCAACTTCAATCGGTTGGAGGAGTGGTCAGATCATTGGCTAAGGCGATTCAACGGCCGTATGTGTCTAATATTTCGCCTCGGCACCCCAACCAGATCTTTCAACCATGAAAGCTACCTTCCGAACACTGCAGCCTTACAAAACGCTGAAGCCCAGAGAGACCTCGGAGTGCTGACAAACGTTGGCTCAAGAGTGGCAGCAAGCGCAATGTCTGTGTTGCAAGCCACCATGAGAGCCAATTCGGACTATGATAATGACCTATTCTCCGAGATTTTCAAAAAATTCGTAATGCCGCATTTGGAATACGTTATGCACTCCTGAAGACCCTGGACAGTTCAAGGTCTTAATAGATTCGAAAGAGTTCAAAGAAGAGCCACCAAAAGGGTAAGGAGTCAAAGCCCCTTGCCATAAGCAGCCCCATAACAAATCTGAATACTTTTCCTTCAACTTATAGGCAACTATGTGGGGATCTCTTATAAGCATTATATATTTTGAAGGGATTGGATTGTTGCCTGGATTTTAAAGGCTTTTTTAATACCCCACCACGATCACTCTCTGAGGTCATCCATTAAAACTGCGCTTTAAACAGGCAACGCTGGGCGTGCGCAAGTTTTCCTTCTCTTTAAGATTATTAAAACCAGGTACTACTCTCCCCACAGACATTGTATGTCAATATCGATGGGAAATTTCAAAACAAACCTTGACACATATATATATATATATATATATATATATATATATATATATATATATATATATATATATATATATGATAGTGTGGGGCTCACCGATCTGCTTAAGGAACAGGCATGTTCCGTTGTGCCCTGGAGCTCAGACTAGAGCCCTCGCAGGCAGTCGCATAGCGACGTGTAGCATATGATGGAATGGAACCGACAAAGACAAGGGAGACCGGAATGGCCATTTCTAACTTATTAGCCGTCATCATTCAGTCATACTCAATCCCAAGTGTGGCACACATGGGATTCGAACCCGCGACCTTTGGTCATTGAGTGTACCACTCTACCCTTGAGGCACGGGCCCGTTGTTTTGTCGGTTGGGATCAGGAATATGTACTATGAATGTGTGGTGTTTACCGATCTGGTTAAGAAACACTTATGTTCCGTTGTGCCTTGGAGCTCACTTTAGAGCCCTCACGGGCGGTCGCATAGCGATTTGAGATATATATATTGATCCACACCTGGGATTGGGTATAACTGGCTGATGACGGCTAATAAGCCAGAAATGGCCATTCCGGTCTCCCTCGTCTTTGTCGGTTCCATCTTATCAATATATATGTTCTAAAATGAGCCGGAGCGATGAGAGGTTGAAAGTAAAGCTTGAGACTCCCGCCCAGATTTGATTTTCTTCTTTGAAATGTTGCAACTCACGTGATTGCTCTGCACACTGTACCCAATTTTACGTTGCAAATAGGGTAATAAAAGGCTCACACATATTATCCTCAATACCCTTATCTAAACTGAGCCCGCTTCCTAATTGCAGGTCATCCAGCCCTACGTTCGGATATGGCTGGCTGATAACGCCTAATAAGCCAGAAATGACCACCCTAGTCTCTCCTGCTTTCGTTGACGCCCCTTTAAGCAAGCGTTCCTTCTTAAGCATTCTCTCTCTCTCTCTCTCTCTCTCTCTCTCTCTCTCTCTCTCTCTCTCTCTCTCTCTCTCTCTCTCTCTCTCTCTCTCTCTCTCTCTCTCTCTCTCTCTCTCTCTCTCTCTCTCTCTCTCTCTCTCTCTCTCTGTGCGTGTGTGTGTCGTGGGAAAATGCAATGGGTTTGACCGATTGCTCAAGAGGAACCCGTTTCCAATCCTTCCATATGAAGTCTTAAACTGCTGTTATCTGTATCGCAGTTGCAACAAAAAGTCGTTGCTTATTCCTCCTTCCTCCGGTGACGTTAAACAATCATTACCCTATACTCAGATCTTACCTTGCTAAAATTAAGCCCAAGTGATCTGTGGCACATGCCCTGTTCGGTGTCTGAGGTTCAAGAGGAAACAAAGGAAACCAAAGCGTCAAAAACCGCAGGAAGGGCTGTCTGATATTTACCGATACTTCAAATTCGTTGTTTCACAAACAACAAAGATATTTACTGTTGTGCAGTGAAGCAAAAATATCTCTTCTGTTTTCGGACATCCCCCAGTTATTCTCCCAACTGGAGATTCGTAAGCCTGATGCACACGCTGAAATCAAAATTTAACCTCCTTAATTTCCTGGGAAATCAATGCGTAAATTCTTTGGAAAAACCTTACTGGACTCGGCCCCAAAATTGATATAACCATTTGGAATAACTGCATCCTAGTCTTAAGGGTAGCCAACAACACATATATACTGAACGATTCCCCAAACTGAGAAAACAGGTGATAGCTAAAGGCTTTTGGCCAGTGTCTGTTCTCTCACAGCGGTGAAACATTCGTTCTAGCTAGTACCTGTGTTGTCATCATGGTAAATAATTGCATATTCGTATAGTACTGACGGCTTGCTGGGAACTTGTGAATATTACGTGAGTATTCCACAGTAGCTGATGTATTTCATTTCAAATATTCCCACCAACGCTGGGATGGAGCCTAAAAAATGTTTCTGCCGAAGGATTCACTTCGAGTTTGAGCCTTTATTTCCTCTGAAAGTAAGGAAGGCAAGACATCAACTTTGTGCCCTTAGGGCAGTTTTGGTCAAACAAGTGAGGGCACACAAGAACTCGAAATTATGCACCGAACTACTGGCTTTCCGAGTCAAACAAACCCCCAAATGAGTGACAGGTGACAAGGAGGCAAACACCTGTCAGATCAAAGTTGACCAAGCAGAGGCATTCGGGGTTATAATTGGCTGACGGAAGGCAGAAGAAGCCCAAAACAGTGTTATATCAGTTGGTCCGTAACTGTGTCCTTGTGATGGAAAATCCACAATGAACATTCCCTTAATATATTCATATTTCCCTAATCAGATCTAAACTTACTGTAGAACCCGAGGAACCAATCCCCGAAGAGGTTACGGAGGACAACGCCTGATTAGACAACGGGCACTTCTGGTTTTCCCGTGGCGTGTGCGGTTGGATTTCCTGGGCGCCTGCTCGTGTTTGACGTTTTCTCCTCTTGAGCACCTTTGTGCCTCGCTAAGCTCTCCACTTCCTTTCTCAAAATAAAACTCTCTCTCTCTTGACGAGAACTTCTCATTTGGAACGGTGCCTTGTCCGCTTGCTTGCTACATTCTCCCACCTGCGAAACTGGAATCGTGCCAGGAGTGTCCACTACGAAGAACTGAATAAAATAATTAGCTGTTACTGTAGAACGAAATTCGACCTGTGAAAAAAGTTGACGGGCAGCTCGAAAATCAAAGACTTCCCAGACCAGAAGCTCACGTGGGCCCGAAAATTCAGGACGCAAGGCTGCAGGGTTAGTAATTCAGTCATAGGATTGGAGTCAAACCCCGGTCCACCCAGTTTTCGTGCCGTGTCCGTATTGAGGGCATGACCTCTGGGCGTCGATGTCTGCTCCAGGTCACGTGAATCATCTGGACCAAGGTGGGAGTGGTGGGGGTGAGGTGAACTGTATAAACGGTTTGTTTGTGTGTGCATTTTTGCGCTAAAAGTTAGGTCTGCTGGTCATAACGTAGACAGGCGAGGTCTGTCCGCTTTTTTTGCAGAATTGGCGCCATTTTGTCAGACGCTCCAGTCAGCCGTCCCGTGAGCTGGTATCAATCGGCCGATCAAGTACCTTTGTTTAAAGATGGCAGACGCACAGTTAGTTACTTTGCTAGAGCAACCCATTAGAGCTGATGGTACCTCTGTCTGTCTTTTTAGCTCAGCAGACGATATGCATAACCCGATAGGGGCTGTAAGGACAATGAATATGCGATACAGCCCAGCTGTTGGAATGTGAACAGAGAACCCCTTTCTTAATTGCAAGTTGAACAGACAGTGCGTGAAGCTGGGGTCCAGACGCATCTAACAGCGGACAACTGCATCAGACGTGTGCGGAGCTGGTGAGTGAGAATGCTTTTCAGCCACAAATTCAAGTCTAAATGCATTGAAGAAGCTCCTGATTTATTGAGACGCGGACGCCTGTGACTGGTGCGTCTTCGGGCGTTGCCGTGGCAGGCTGCCATCGAGAAAATGAGCCAACTGTTGACGACTACCTGTGTGACATCTTGCCGCGCCCGGAGAGCTATCACGCAGGAGGTGTAACCCAGAACACAGTCAAAACTAACTCGCATTTCAGTTTTTTACTTTCAAGACAAAGTTCAACTTACAAAAGGGCCTAAAAACGTGTCTATCAGTTTCTAAAACCTCACTAACAGACGACACGGTATTCAGTATACATTATTGACGGAAGACGAGTTGCTGAAAAGTCGTTTTCCTTACCTCTTTATCAGACGGTTACTGGTAAATAAATAATTGATTTTTCGGAGTACGCGATGTCGTTATCTGAGGGCTAGTAGGACTTCTATGCGAGGGCAGGGCAGTAAGCTAAATAAGGCAAGCTGGAAGGAAGATGAGTAGGGGAGAGAGAGGGAGAGGAAGCATGCTGGGACGGTTGGGGTTTCAGCAGGGTCCGCAGGTTGGACCACGGTAGAGCAGGAGCGTGTAGGAGATTATTGTGCGCGCAGAGGAAAGAGCGCCGGATACGCATTTCTGTTGCCTATGCCGTTACCGGCATGCATGGCGACTTTGTGTAGCAGGTTGGAACCCAGCAGGGTTTGTCGGTGTAGAGTACTGGGTGGCCTCTGTTTGGACCGCTCTTTTAGGCACTCTGACAGCCAGACCAGCAGGCAATCTTTAATTCTCTCGCAAAAATGTTGGCTCAGCCGACGGATGTAACCGGCGTTCTGTCTGATACCTTCCAACCTCCCCCCGCCCTCCCATATCAATCGTAGTCCCCCACGACGAACTTTTTGGGAAGGCAGGCGGTTTCGCCATTCGTGTCATGGTACTGGCGCGAGTTGAAAAGAATCAAAAGCCAGTGAAAGAAGATTAGTTGTTAAGGTACATCATGGGAATGAGGAAAATCACCTGGTCCGATAAAGGTTGTTGCCAACTATAAAATTCGTGTTGAATACTCTACACCTGAACTATTAGAGTCGCACTCGGCAACTGCGCGAGTTAATCGAGCTTTTCTTCTTCTATATTCGTCAGACAGGCTGATTTATTATGGGCCGCCGCACAGCTGGATTTTCAAGGTCAATTTCCTACCAGAAAGGGAGCGTTGTTTAATCAACTGCCTGTAATACGTATAAGCGACCGAGGGGAAATATGGAAGGCATGCAACCACAATGCGTCTTTGGAAAATTGTGTAACAGGTAACTGGCTGCTGGTAATGCCGACGATGCCCACCATCTCTTCCACAGTAGGGGAGGGGGGGGAGGGCGAAGGTACGGAAACTCACGCGCGAATGAGTTTATATCATCTACCACAGACACTTCTTCCTCACCCACCTAAGCCCGGTGTCAAAGTGGAGCCAGAAATACCGCTGACGAAGCATGCGCAGTGGTTGACAGAGCTAAACAGCTCATCTACGTGTACTAAAACGTCACGTCCGAGGACTGGACGACTCGGACCTCAAGTGAGTGGCAGCGCCATAGAGAAGGATCCTTTGCAACCAGACTCTCCCTCCTGAGAGAGCTGTCTCGTCAGTTCGCAGCTTTTTTAACCATGACTTTTATCGCAACGTGATACTTTAAAAGCATGTCAACTTGTTTCAGGTGAGGAATATGTGCAGAGTCTACCTCACTCACGCTTCACTCCCCCAGACACAAGTCCGGTTCCAAAAACGGTCAGTCAATCTATGTTGGGATTGGACGCAGTGACCGACGGAATTAGACAACGGTTTGTGAATGTTACAAACGAGCTGGCTTACCAGATACCACATGAGTCCCAAAGAGGCAATATTAAGAACTAGATATTGAAATGGTATCCCAGTCCACCAGTCGGCCACACAACACAAACATATATAAGATTGACCGTCGTGTTCGACGCTGCTCACTGTATGCTGTGTAGGGACGGTGACTTGAAGTGAATTATAGTGAGAGTAGACTTTCGCTGCATCTACCTCACTCTCTGTTCCACTCCCCACCTGGACCCAGTGTCAATGTAGAGTCAAGAAGACTGGAGATGGGAGAGGGCGCAGTCCCACGCACTGTGGTACAACACCAAACAAGAGGGGTGTGGCTCGGATCCCAACTGAGTGGGAGTGCAATAAAGATCACATGAAGAAGGAGCCATTGCAGCCTGACTCTAACTCCACCACTGAGGCACTCCACGTTGAACACACACCAGGCTAACCGCGCGGTCCGATTTATCCCGTCAGTTGGCAACCTTTCAAGCCACGGCTTTAAGCGCACCGTGATAGTTGCAAGCGCGATGAAATATGCGCTGAGCCATCGACCCCATTCTCTCCCCTATCCCCACAATCAGGCCACAGTCCGAACCGGTCAGTTGTGTGATGTAGGAGTTGGCACATTGGCTGACGGGTCGGCGTACCCGTCTTCGCACGCCACGACGAGATCTGGCCCTCATAACGCACACATCAGGATTCACTAGACAAGGGATATGGAGGAGCCATCGCCGTCTGACGCCCAGTCCACTGGTCAGCCACACAACGCACAAAACACACTGGGTCGACGGCGTGGTCTGGTGTAAGCGTCAGATTGGCAGCCTTCCGATCCACGGTTTCTAAGAAACCCTAATATTCTCAGGTACGTGATGATGGTGAGGGTGTTGTCCATGTATTGGTGTAAGTAGTGTGCGCTGATGTGGCTTAGCCTCCGGTGGTTTACAACCGGTCATCGTGGAGGCGGATGTGTCCTAATAGGCCCATGCGATGTGTAAATGAGCGGGAGCAGTGAGAAAAGTGGAAGCGGGCGCGTCCGCTGTAGGTCGAAGCCCCAGGCACTGGTTCACCAGCCTCCGTGCGATGGATTTGCAGGTGACCGACCAGGCCAATGCGTGAGTTGAAGTTGCGGGCGCAATGTGGGCAGGAGAAATCGGGAGAGGCTGGGGGGATGCCATTCGTGGTAGTTGCGGTAAGAATGGCAGGAGCGGAGGGTGCGAATGGGGTATCGATGTTGTCAGCATTTCGGTGAATTTCGCTGTCATGAATGCGCATGTGACCGAATAGGCCCATGCGATGAGTGAATGCGCGAGGACCGTGAGGCCAGTAGAGGTGGTGACCTCTGCTGTGTGTTGATGCTCCAGGCACTGGTTCACCAGTCTCTGTATAATGGATTCGCAAGTGACCGAGCAGGCCGATGCACGGATGGGATGTGGTCTCTATGATGATGGGAGTAATGGAATTGATGCCATGAGTGAGGGTGTGGGAGTTTGAAGGAGATTTGACAGAATTTGACGTAGAAATTGGAATTGTCGGATTGTCGGTGCATTGCGTCCAAAGATGTCTGACCAGGCCGATTCGCGCGCGGAAGATGCGTTGACAGCGCGGGCATGTTGGCAGGGCCTGGGCATCGATGATGTTGTTCCGGGGCTCTGGTGACTTTCGTGTCGCTCTTTTGGCCTTGGTGGCAACGATCCATTTGGCCTAATAGATCGCTGAACCAGTCTTCACGGATTTTCTCAATGCCGGTCTATCCTGGGCGAGGTCCTCCCAGGTCACCGGATTGATTTGCAGTTGCTTCAGCGATTTCTTCAAAGTGTCCTTGTAGTGTCGTTTTTGACATCCCTGTCGACGTGCACCCGTAGCGACATCTCCGTAGAAAATGTGTTTGGATAATCACTCGTCGTCCATTCTTACCAGGTGGCCGCTCCATCACAGTTGCACTTGCCTCAGCATGGCGTGGATGCTGAGGATTCCGGTCCGCTCCAGAACGTACGTGTCCGGGATCCTGTCTTGCCATTTCAGCTTCAGTATTCTGCGGAGGCAGCTGAGATGAAAGTGATTCAGCTTCCAGGTTTTGTTCGAGTAGACGTTCCAGGTCTCCGTTCCGTAAAGGAGTTTCGACAAGACGACGGCCTTGTACATCTTCAGTTTGGTGTTCAGACGAATACCGTGGCGATTTCCCACGGAGGCCTGCAGCCGGCCGAAGGCCTAACTAGCTTTGGAGATCCGTTGGGTAACCTCGTCATCGATTCTCGTGTTGCGTGACAGCGTGCTTCCTAGATAAGCGAAGGTTTCCACGTTTTTGAGTTGAGCCCTGTTGACATTGATTCGGGGAGCATTTTATTTCACGCTGGGTGGCGTCTGGTGCATGACAACCGTTTTGGCTGTACTAATTGTTAATCCAAAATCGGCGCAGCCTGCGGCGAAGCGGTCAATACTCATTTGTATGTCCTCCTCCGCCACGGTGTTAAGGACGCAGTCGTCCGCGAAGAGCAAATCATGGACTATAGCCGTAGACACGCGCGTTGAAGCCTGCATACGTCGACTGTTAAGAAGATGTCCGCCAGTTCTATCGGCGATGCGGATCCCAGGCTCTTCATCACGGTCGGCATCCATCAGCATAGCCGAGAACATGAGACTGAACAGGGTGGGAGCCAATACGCAGCCATGCTTCTCTCCGTAGGTCACTGCAAATGCTTCGGATACCGTCCCGTTATCAGTGACGCGCGCCGTCATCCCGTCATGAAGCTGACGCACCATGTGCGTGAACCACTCAGGACAGCCGAATTTCTGCATAACTTTTCTCAGTCCATCATGATTCACCGTGTCGAAGGCTTTCGTCAGATCCACGAATGTATTGTAAAGGTGAGTTCGCATCTCCTGGCACTTCTCTTGTAGCTGGCGGGCGTCAAAGATCAAATCGGTGTTTTCGCGGTGTCGGCGGAAGCAACATTGGCTTTCCGGGAGCAGGCCCTGCTCTAGGTGACCGTTCAGACGATTGAGAAGGATACGGGCGAAGAACTTCCCGGCGATGTTGAGCAACGAGATGCCTCTGTGATTATCACAGAGTTGCCGGTTCCTCTTGCGTTTGTAGAGATGGATGATGGTCGCGTCTTTGAAATCCTGAGGAACTTGTCCTTGGCGCCACATCTCCTGGAAGAGTGTTGTGAGTTCTGCCATCAGACGGGGC
>WEDG01009116.1:0-5000 GCA_017591395.1 Schistocephalus solidus | reverse complement strand
ATCCTGTCTTGAAATCTCAGCTTCAGTATTTTGCGGAGGCAGCTGAGATGAAAGAAATTCAGCTTCCAGGTTTTGTTCGAGTAGACGTCCAGGTCTCCGCTCCGTAAAGAAGTGTCGTCAAGACGACGGCCTTGTATATTGTCAGTTTGGTGTTCAGGTGAATACCATGGCGATTCCACACGGAGGCATGCAGCCGGCCGAAGGCCTAACTAGCTTTGGAGATCCGTTGGGCATCCTCGTCATCGATTCTCATGTTGCGTGACAGCGTGCTTCCTAGATAAGCGAAAGTTTCCCGGTTTTTGAGTTGAGCCCCGTTGACATTGATTCGGGGAGCATTTTATTTCACGCTGGGTGGCGTCTGGTGCATGTCAACCGTTTTGGCTGCACTAATTGTTAATCCAAAATCGGCGCAGCCTGCGGCGAAGCGGTCAATACTCATTTGTATGTCCTCCTCCGCCACGGTGTTAAGGACGCAGTCGTCCGCGAAGAGCAAATCATGGACTATAGCCGTAGACACGCGCGTTGAAGCCTGCATACGTCGACTGTTAAGAAGATGTCCGCCAGTTCTATCGGCGATGCGGATCCCAGGCTCTTCATCACGGTCGGCATCCATCAGCATAGCCGAGAACATGAGACTGAACAGGGTGGGGAGCCAATACGCAGCCATGCTTCTCTCCGTAGGTCACTGCAAATGCTTCGGATACCGTCCCGTTATCAGTGACGCGCGCCGTCATCCCGTCATGAAGCTGACGCACCATGTGCGTGAACCACTCAGGACAGCCGAATTTCTGCATAACTTTTCTCAGTCCATCATGATTCACCGTGTCGAAGGCTTTCGTCAGATCCACGAATGTATTGTAAAGGTGAGTTCGCATCTCCTGGCACTTCTCTTGTAGCTGGCGGGCGTCAAAGATCAAATCGGTGTTTTCGCGGTGTCGGCGGAAGCAACATTGGCTTTCCGGGAGCAGGCCCTGCTCTAGGTGACCGTTCAGACGATTGAGAAGGATACGGGCGAAGAACTTCCCGGCGATGTTGAGCAACGAGATGCCTCTGTGATTATCACAGAGTTGCCGGTTCCTCTTGCGTTTGTAGAGATGGATGATGGTCGCGTCTTTGAAATCCTGAGGAACTTGTCCTTGGCGCCACATCTCCTGGAAGAGTGTTGTGAGTTCTGCCATCAGACGGGGCCCGCCGTGCTTGTAGACTTCCGGTGGGATTGCGTCAGATCCCTGTGCCTTACCGCTGGAAATCTGCTGCACGGCCCGGATGGTTTCTGGTAGGGAAAGTGGCAGATCCAGGTCATTGCTCGTGTCCACTTGACGGAGGGCCAATGGCAGCATCGGAGATGGCTGATGAACAATTAAGGACACTTCTGAAGTGCTCGTCCCAGCGCTTCCAGAATATGCGATTTTTTTCTGTCAGCAGTGTTCTGCCATCAGAGCTGAGCAGTGGTGCAGTCCCCTTGATAAACGGGCCGTAGATGGCCATGATGGCTTTGAAAAAGTTTTTTTCATTTAATTGCGCTCCACATACTCTTGGATTTCCTCACCCTTTCGGATCATCCAGGCATCCTGCATCTCTCGCAGCCGTTGCTGTACAAGGCGCCGGCATCTGAAAAAGGCTGCTTTGGTGGCGACAGTCCGAAGGTCCATGTAGGCTTTGTGTAGTCCATTCTTCTCCGCGAGTAAGTTGCTGATTTTGCCGTCATTGTCGTCATACCGGTCCTGGTGTCGACGGTGTGCGCGTCCGATTACATCGAGGGCGGTTGACTGGATGACATTTCGCAGGTGACACCATCGTGTCTCCACGGAAGCGTTATCATCTGGAGCATGCAGGTTCTCCAGTTTCTGGGTTATTTGGTTGTTGAAATCAAAAACAGTGAGCAGGCAAACTTAACAAAAAGAGTATTCAATTTACCTGGTCGTCGCTTACATTGGGGCCTTCGTCGGGGTTGCAGTTGGAGCCTCATCTGGGAGATGACGAGACGGTGACCTGTCCAACCATCGGCATCGCGGATTGCCTTGGTTACTAGCACGTCCTGTCGATCTCGCCTCCGGACGAGAACATAGTCCAGCAGTTGCCAGCGCCGCGACCGAGAGTGCATCCACGTGGCTTTCTCCCACGTCGGAAGACGGAAGAAGGTGTTGGTCAGCAGGAGACGGTGTTCCGCACACGTTCGCAGAAGAAGGAGGCCGTTATAGCTACAGCTACCTAGACCGTGGGGACCCAGCACTCCCTGCCAGGCAGCGTGGTCCGTCCCGACGCGGGTGTTGAAGTCACCAAGGACAATTAACTTGTCCACCTTCAGCACAGTCGCCAGCAGGGCGTGCAGGTCCTCGTAGAAATTGTCCTTCGCCGCGTCAGAGCTTGTCATTGGGAGAGCGTAGGCGCTGATGATGGTGGCGAACAGGTCTCCCCGAAGAGGCAGGTGGAGGCTCATCAGGCGATCATTGATACTCTGCGGCAGACAGAGCAGATGTCCCGCGATGTCGTTCCAGTTGGCAAATGCAACACCAGCGTCGCGTTGCTCTGCCTTTGGCCGGCCGCTCCAGAAGAAGGTGTAGCCGGCACCCACCTCCTCTAGCTGACCCTGCTCAGAGAATGGGGTCTCGCTGGTAGCAGCATGGTCCACCTTGTAGCACGCCAGTTCCCGAGTGACTAGCGCCGTCCTCTGTTCGGACTGGTTGCTCCTAGGATTGTCTAAAAGGGAACGAATATTCCAGGCTGCTAGTGTGAGTGGACTCAACCGATTAGCCTGTAGGGTATGGCGAGGAGGATTGAGACGGGGAGTATTGCTGTTTGTTTGAGTTTTATGACCGCGTATTTTGCGATCTGTGAGCCGCGGCCGGCTGCAGAATTCGTGAGACCCAGCATTTGTTTAGGGCACCTTTTCTAGCCCCTTCCTCCGCGAGGGAGGCAAGCAGTGCTGTCACTAAAAAGGGCTGCTCGGACATCCCATTTAGAGGCGGCCACAGGAGCATTCACCCTGTACGAGACAAAATGGAGCGACCAAATGCTATCTGTGTGGTGCTACCCTTAACTAGTACCCCTACACCCAATTCGAGCACATAACAGCATGAAATACAACGATGGCTCATCTAAGCAAGCATGAGAGGGAGAAAGCTCTTGATTAGGATTCAGAGGTCTATGGTCTAAATTTGTCTAGTAGGAATCGTTTCCATTTTCACGAAAATGCCTTATACTGCCAGTCGTTGGTGCTTCGGATTCAGAGCCCATACATGTAATGCAATAGGGACTAGCAATCAATAATTAAAAAAGACACTGAAATGCTCACGTTTAGTTATTCGGTACTCATCGATCGATCATATCCAACCCAAAGATAGATCCTGAAAATTGACCTCGAGTTACAGTATTCCTGTCAACTGCACTCTTTGTCCGTATTCGAGGTCAATGTCTGTAAGTCAAATATGCGAAAGTTTGATTCGAATGTTTTAAGTCAATAGTTTGAAACTCGAATCTTTGCATTAAAAGGAAAGGGTACCTAGTATGGCCGCCTAAAATATGGCAAGGGAATACATGTTGATCTGCGCCCAATTCTGGGAAATTATGTTTACAATTAAGGTTAGGGGTTAGGGTTAGGTTTAACTTGGGTTAAAGATCCGAGTTGAGTTTAGGGTCGTGATTAGGCCAAGGATAAAGGTTTTCATCTTGTTGACCGAAGGGTTTAAGTTTAGAGTTAGATTAAGTTTAAGATTACAGGTACAGTTTAGTTTTATGTTGGAGTATATGTTCGCGTTAAGACACAGGTATATTTTATCCATTCTGAAATTGCCCGTTAGATCATTTATTTTAAGTTGGCGGGGTTGTTCCTATTCCCTTGTCCCTATTCCCTTCTACTATTACTATTACTACTACTACTACTACTACTACTACTACTACTACTACTACTACTACTACTACTACTACTACTACTACTACTACTACTACTACTACTACTACTACTACTACTACTACTACTACACTCTACTACTACTGCACTACTACTACTACTACCACAACATCAAGTACTACTACTACGACTATCACTACCACCATACTCACTAATACTACTACCACTACCACACTACTACTACTACTTCTACCACTACTACTACTACTACTACTACACTACTACTAATACTACTACCAATACTAATTACACTACTACCACTACTACTACCACAACAACCACTACTATCACTAATGACTACTACTCACCACTGTACCACTACTAATTACCAATTACTACTACCAAAGTAAAACCATCACGTTACCACTACTACTTCTTCTTCTTCTACCACTAATACTACTAATACCACTACTACTATTACCACTTTCACCACTACTACTAATACTCACTACTCACTACTATTTCAATAAATGCGACCAATTACCACTACTACTACTTACTACTACTACTACTACCCTACTGTGAGAGTTTGACTGTCGATTTCTCGACGAGCTCCACCGTATGCTCCGCACCAGGCGAGGCAGGGACGGTGACTTTGCGCGTAAAATTAGTTTTAAGTGATAGTAGCCCCTGCGCTGCGGATACCGCACTCATCTCCTCCCTCCCCCACCTGAGCCCAGTGTCAAGACAGACTCAAGAAGACCGGAGATGGGAGAGGGCGCGAGGTGGCTGGCGAGCCGGAGCCGCCCTGGGTCTACCACTACACCTGACTCGGATCCCACGGAGTGGGAGGGCCATGCGGTCACATTAAGACGAGCCGTGGGCAGCCCGACTCTCAGTCCACCAGTCATCCACTCCAAACAAAACTCCACATTTGGCTGACCACGCGGTCCGAGTTATCCCGTCAGTTGGCAACCTTTCAAGCCACGCTTTAGCGCACCGTGATAGTTTCGCGCGTCTGGTGTGTGACCTCTACTCTCTTTCAAACTCAAAATCAGTGACCAATCTGGTCAGTCAGTTGTCTGAGGTGGAATGGGCACATTGGGCCGACGGGTCGCGCGTACCTTGCCCGCATCGCCACGACGAGATC
>WEDG01009114.1:0-46368 GCA_017591395.1 Schistocephalus solidus | reverse complement strand
GGGTTTATACGGATCTGGGCATATCATATTCTAGTAGTCTTAATCTGTCAGAGCACTGCGCCCTGATTGTCTCTAAAAGCACGCGCCAAACCAGTGGGTTTATTCTCAGAAATTTTCAAAACCCTCAATATTAGGACCAGCCTTTATAAAATGTATGTCAGACCTAGTCTGGAATACTGCTCGTTTCTATTTAGCCTTCTGCACGCGAGTGAACGGAGGAAGATAGAATCAGTCCAGCACTTCTTTACTAAAAGAGTTATTACTTCAGAGCACAGAAACTTGTCCTACCAACAACACTGTGAGCTTACAAGCCTCGACCCGTTGTGGCTTCTGTAGATTACAGAAGGGACTATTTTTACTGTTCAAGCTTTTAAAACGGTTTTTACCTTTTAACCCCCTTACATCCCTGAGGCAGCTCGACCACTGTCGGCGCACCAATCATAGAGATGTATTCTTATTTCTTCCTTTGGCACGCACCGTTAAATACCGTCAGTTTTTCGGTAAATGCTATAGCAATCTGGAATAAACTACCCAGAAGTATTAAAATTCAGCAAAACTATCCTTTGTTTACGAGAGCTGTCACTAGTTTTCTACATTCAGGACACCTTCCGCGAATTTTGGGTGCTGATTCTCTGGAAGCTCTTTTTCCGTTCTGATGGCGTCCACGGACTCTGAATCCTATGCCGGACTTCATGCTGAAGGCAATATTGCTAGCTCTGCAGTCCGTAATCGGGTTATTCCTCAGTCTACAGCCAGCAGCCGCTCGCCGGCATACTTGCTGCTAGTACAGAAGACCAGATCCACAACACCGAAAGGGAGAAGTATTACACTGTGCACCTGTGTCAACACTTCCCTGTCCTAAACTTTAATCTGTTCAACAAGCTGCAGTTTTTTTCTCCTGAAAATACCTTAAAAGAACGATCAGGAGTTTTTCACTGTCAACTGGACCCCTTACTGTATATATCCCTTTTGACCTTTGCCTGTAAACTGGCAATAAATAAAAATAATAATAATAATAATAATCAAGTAAAAATTCATCAAGTCTCCCTTTAAAAATTTCAACGCTTTCAGCCTGAACACTCAAAGTTGGCAGTTTGTTCCATTCTTCAATCAACCGTTGGGAAAAGAAGTTGGCCCGCACTTCAAGTTTGGCGTGTTTTCGCCTCAGTTTGTATTTGTGACCTCGGAGACTTGGCATGTTTGCCAATTCAAAATGTCGGCCATCTGAAGAGCACAGTCAACTCTTCTGACCAGTTTGAAGACTAAGATCATATCCTAAACAGTATTAAAGATATTCAAGTAGAAGTAAGCTTCCTTCTTAAAAAAGCCAAAAATGCAAAATTTTCTCCTAAAGTGACTTTAAAAAATAAAAAAAACAACTATCGGACCCTTATGTTAGGTACTTATCCACACGGCGACGAAACAAAGAAATCCATTTCCTAGCTAACAGTAGTAGTGGTAGAAGCGGCAGCAGCATTATTATTATTAGTAGTAGAATTAGAAGTACTATTAGTAGTAGTAGTAGTAGTAGTAATAGTAGTAGTAGTAGTAGTATTGGTAGCAGTAGTAGTAGTAGTATTAGTAGTAGCAGTAGTAGTAGTAGTAATAGGAGTAGTAGTAGTAGTAGTAGTAGTAGTAGTAGTAGTAGTAGTAGTAGTAATAGTCGTGGTAGCAGTAGTAGTAGTAGTATTAGTAGCAGTAGTAATAGTAGTAGTATTAGTAGCAGTAGTAGTAGTAGTAGCAGCAGTAGTAGTAGTAGTAGTAGTAGTGGTAGCAGTAGTAGTAGTAGTATTAGTAGTAGCAGTAGTAGTAGTGGCAGTAGTAGTATGTAAGAGTAGTAGTAGTCAGTGGTAGCAGTCGTCAGTAGTAGTAGTACAGTAGCAGTATTAGTAGTAGTAGTAGTATTAGTAGTAGCATTAGTAGTAGTAGTAGTAGTAGTGGTAGCAGTAGTAGTAGTATTAGTAGTAGTAGTAGTAGTAGAGGTAGTAGTAGTAGTAGTAGTAGTAGTAGTAGTAGTAGTAGTAGCAGTCGTAGTAGTAGTAGAAGTAGTAGTAGTAGTAGTAGTAGTAGTAGTAGTAGTAGTAGTAGTAGTAGTAGTAGTAGTAGTAATAGTCGTGGTAGCAGTAGTAGTAGTAGTTAATTGCTTCGGTGGGGGATGTTGATAGAAGTTATGAACTCCAGTCTAGTGATCTGATATAACTGTTCATTGTGTCCTGGTCAAGTTTTGAAGATTTATCTGACTGATATCTGATATCGTGTGCTGGTTTTATGTTTAGTGGGAGTATGGATATTAGTGTTTTGTGATCACTGTCAAATGTTATGCTGTCATAATGCGTACATATAGGCCAAATGTCATATTGTCGGCGTTAAAGATACAAAAGTTAATTTATGACAGTAGGATGATCAAGGACATGACCTAAAACACTTACAAATATAAATATACAATATACGCATAAAAGACATGATGGAAATTTAGAAGACATCGACAACTGATAAAATGCATTTATATTATTCTGCAAAAATTCCCACATTTTGACAGTTTTTATCAGTATGTAGGATATTCAAAGGCTCTGCTTATCATCCTTATATATATATATATATAAATAGTAGTGGGGCGCTCACCGATCGGTTACAGGACTCACTCGTCCCGTTGTGCCTTGATGTTAACTGTCAAGCCCTGCAAGCAGCTGCAAGGCAGCTAAGGATCTAGGCATAATAACATTACCGACAAAGACAATGGACACTGGAATGGCCATTTCCGGCTAATTATCCGTCATCAGCCAGCCATACCCAACCCCAGGTGCTGCGGCACCCCAGGCTCGAACGCATGACCTGTTGGGCAGAAGTCTAACTCTTTACCCAGGGCGACAAGAGCTCGCTGTCTTGCCAGTTTTTGATCGGGACTAATAGCTATGGTAAGTAGGCGCTCACTGATATGTTACAGGACTCACTCGTCCCGTTGTGCCTTGGGGCTAACTATCGAGCCCCGTCAGCAGCTGCAAGTCAGCTTAGGACATAGGCAGAATAACATTACTGACATTACAGCCTACTTACCATAGCTAATATTCCCGATCAAAAACCGGCAAGACAACGAGCTCGTGGCGCAGTGGGTAGAGCATTGGACTTGTGCCCAACAGGTCACGAGTTTGAGGCTCGGGCGCCACAGCGCCTGGGGTTGGGTATGGCTGGCTGATGACGGCTAATAAGCCAGAAATGGCCATTCCAGTCGCCTTTGTCTTTGTCGGTAATATTATTCTACCTATATATATATATATATATATATATATATATATATATATATATATATATATATATATATATATATATATATATCTATATACACCTGTCAGCTCTCTTTCTTTTGATCATGTGCTGCAATCCAGAGACAGCGGTTTTGAACTTTATACCATTTATTTCGATTCCACCAAGGACCATTTTCATGTTGAAAATGATCTCCTCCAGCTGAAATTTGCCTCCTTCTACATAGGTTAGAATCTTTTGAACCGAACATGCTCCTATTTGCATACCCACACGCAACAAGTTAAAATTTCCAATTTAATCTCCAACCACGCGTATGTGAGGAATGGAGTTATTCAGGGTAGCAAGCTTGGCCCGCTCTTTGTTTGCCTTTTTGTCAACGACGTTCTTAATTGTTTTCGGTATGGTCAGCCCTTTACGTACGCTGATGATTTAAAAGTTGCCTATCCATATAAACCAGCAGATCGCAACATTGTGCTTGAGCTCTTTAAATGATTTTCAGACCTTAGCTCTGTGGTGTTGCACATGACGCCTTGATCTTTGCTCCGTTATGGTTGTTGGCGACGATCATCAGCCACTGGTAAGCAAAGACGGTCACGACATTAATGTGGCCAAAGTTTTAAAGGATTTGATCCTATCATATTCTGGTGGTCTAAATATTTTATAGCACTTCGCCTTGATTGTCTCGAAAGCAGGCCGAACTACTGGATAAATACTCAGTAATTTTCAAACCAGCCTTTATAAAATGTACGTTTGAAATAGTCTGGAATACTGCTCGTTTCTATTTAGCCTTCTGCACGCTTTTGAACGCAAGATGATACAATCGGTCCAGCATTTATTTACCAAAAGCGGTTTCTCCTCAAATCACCGTAACCTGTCCTACCAAAAACGCTGTGAGCTTACGAACCTCGACCCGCTGTCGATACGCAGATGACAGACGGAACTAATTTTACTGTTTAAACTTTTAAACAGTCGTAAATCTGAGGGAGCTCGAACACTCAGCACACCAGTCATCTAGATGTGATTTTATTTCTTCGTCTGGCACGCACAGTTAGATATCACCAGTTTTTTTCAGTAAACGTCATAGCAATCTGGAAAAAGCTACAGAGAAGTATCAAGATTCAGCAAAGCTATCCTTTGTTTAAGAGATTTTTTCCTGGTTTTCTACATTCAGGACATCTTTCATGAATTTTGCGTCCTGAATCGGTTGAATCTCTCTTCCGCTCGGGTGGCGTTCGTGGACTCTGAAGCCAGTGACAGGCTTCACACTGAAGGCAATGAGGGCTCTGCTGTCCGTAATCAACTAATTCCTCTGCCGACAGTGAGCGACCGATTAGTGAAACTGAGCCCGACTGAGCACACCGAGGTTATCTGCTCTCTAACTGCGACTATTTCGACCTCGATACCCCCTCACAGTTAACGTCTCTGACGTTGCCACAGGAACCGTACTTGCAAAATTACTTTCTGCGTCTTTATAATTTTCTTTTCGTGTGAAAATTTCGCAGAAATCGTATTTCTAGCAAATTTCAATTTTGTTAACGAATTTTAACGGATTGCAGGACTGATTCGTGCGCAATATACAGCCTAGAAAAACAACACGTCAAAGTTGTGCAAAGTCAAAAGTTATCCAGATTCCTCGAGACCTGCAAAATAGCTGAGTCGTTTCTAACTATCCTTCATACGTTTTATCAAGTTAGTTTGGTTAGCTGTAAATCAATATATGTACTCATTTGCTTGAAATATTCATCAAATTTTACAATTGATGGACAGTCATAATTTTGACGATAATATCATGCATAGTAGCGGCACTTCTTAAGAAGGACAACCTGGCGATATTACCTGCAGTTCCAGGATTTCAGCTCGCGCACTTCATGCCTGCAGCCCACGATCGGCAAAACGAGCCAAAAGCGTACTTACCATAAAAAGTGTGGGTTACGAAGATGACCCTTTCATTAGCTGTTCCCATTTCTTGATCAAACTAAAAAAAACTTGAAGACGAGATTGGGGATTTAGGGAAGCTCCTGAACCAGAGTATTAACGGACAGAAACAGATTACCTGTGTAAGATCAAAAAAGAAAAACGCAAATATTTCAAGATAATAACATCTTAGAAGCTTCTGAATTCATGTGTTGCAACCCAGTAAATGCCACATTGGATAAAAGTAATACCAGGACAACTTCAACAGTGTCTCTTCAAAAAGCAGTCCCGACTTCAGACTCAGCTTCTGTCAGCCATCTAAGCAGTTCTAAAGTGCCCTTAGTTGAAGGCGAAAAAACCAACGCGTGGCAAGATAGAATTGGGAAACACGATAGCAGGAGTATAATGGCTAAAACAACTCTCTTGAATCCCTCAGGTCCTTCAGAGGAAAATATGGTTGGCAGTGTATCGAAGAACGCCCTAGACCGAGTGATGCATAGTTTTCCATGGTTATCCTGAATCAAATTCTCTTTATCTCGAAGGAAAAGATCTCCACAGACCATGCTATGTTTCAGCACATGCTCAACGAAGCACATTTTGTAAGAATTTATAATTTGTTAGCACCAGCAAGGCACTGTCTAAACAAACATTAGTAACGAAATAAAGTTATGACAATGTGTGCAGATAAAATGTACAAATATTTGATAATGTAGTCAGAACTTGTCCTGCTAGGTTGAGGTTAGCGATGTTTTGAAATTAATGATAAACTAGAACCTTAAAAACTGACGCAGATTTCAATACGCCTTCATTTTTTAATAGAATGTAGGAGATAAAAACTGTTTAGAAAAATATGGTCAGGTGGTAGAGTAGGGTAATACTGCAGTAGCATTTCAGAATGAGATAATGAAACGTCGAGATGATTCGTTCTTGATCACTTAGGCGTATGAAAAAAAACTCACGAAAATGCGTCAATGAACTTAAGTCCTCAGCATCTTAGGATCCAAAATTGAATTCTGATGATGGTAAGTATCAAAAGAAATGAAAGCATTTTAGACTGTGAACCGCTAAATTTAATCGTCTGAATGACGTCCTCGTTTGGATGACTTGTGATATAAGGAGACATCATAGTTCATTGGGCAACTCGAGGTAGCGAAAATAGAGTTTCAAGAGGGTCACTTAAATTCCCTATGGTTCTTTCTCCAAGTCATAGAAAAAGCTGCTCGAAAAAGATGAGGAAAATAAAAGGTTAATATAATCAAGATTAAGATAAATGTGCAGTGTTCGCTTGAATGCAGATAGACTAGTTAATGACCTGATTTCAATAGGCACGTTATTCTAAAGAAAGCTATACCTAGACGCAAAGAAGAGAGAGCGTTTACACGTAGAGGATGCAGGAGGAGGTATAATAAGTGAAGTATTGCTTAGGTTATAAGGAAGACTAACGGGGGTAATGACAGAAAGCTTGGGGAGGGTTGAGCTATTTTTTAGTTGGAAAAGGAGACAAAAGCCTGCTTCAAGTCTCCTGACCCAAAGAAATTTTCGCTTCATTAGCTGGCATCTTGTTGAGTAGGAAGTACTTGAAAGAGTCGGAAATAGGAGGTTTTTTTAAATGTCTTTGGACATTTTCAATTTTTGAACGGCTAGATTTCGTTCATTAAACCGAAGAAAGGACAGCAAAATTTCAACAATGGGAAGTACAAACATACGATCAAGTCTGAATTTAATTTCAGTAAGGTAGAAATTATAAGAAATGAAGCCGCAAATCTAAGCAGCTTTGGCCGTAATTCAATCGGCATGCGGCGAAAGATCTAATGAATTTCCGACTCTTTCAACTACTTCCTACTCAACAAGAAGCCAGCTAATGAAGCTAAAATTTCTTTGGGTCATGACACTTGAAGCAGGCTTTTGTCTCCTTTTTCGACATAATAATGCTTCAACTCTCCCCAAGCTTTCTGTCATTACCCCCGTTAGTCTTCCTTATAACCTAAGAAATTCTGCACTAATTATACCTCCCCTGCATCCTCCACGTGTAAACGCTCTCTCTTCTTTGCTTCTAGGTATAGTTTTCTTTGGAATAACTTGCCAAATTGAAATAAGGTCGTTAACTAGTCTATCTGCATTCAAGCAAATACTGCACATTTATCTTAACACTGATTCTATTAACCTTTTATTTTCCTCATCTTTTCCCAGTAGCTTTCCCCATGACTCGGAGAAAGGACCATCGGGAATTTAAGTGACCCTCTTGAAACTATATTTTCGCTACCTCGGGTCGCCCATGAACTATGATGTCTCCTTATATCACCAGTCATCCAAAACGATGCCATCATTCGGACGTACACATTCGGTGGTCCACAGTCTAAAATGCTACCGTTTCTTTGGATACTTACCATCATCAGAATTCAATTCTGGATCCTAAGATGCTAAGGACTTAAGCTCATTGACGCATTTTCGTGAGATTTTGTTTCATACGCCTAAGAGATCAAGAACGAATCACCTCGACGTTTCATTATCTCATTCTGAAATGCTACTATTGTATTACCCTAATCTACCACCTGACAATTTTTTCCTAAACAGTTTTTTCTCCTTCCTTCTATTAAAAAATGAAGGCTTAATGAACTCTGCCTCCATTTTTATGGTAGGAGTTTTTTTTCGCTGCCTATTTTTTTCTAGTTCAACATTAATTTTAAAACGTCGCTAACTGTTGACATAGCAGGACAAGTTATGTATTTGTACATTTTATCTGCACACATTGTCGTAACTTTATTTCGTTACTAATGTTTGCTTAGACAGTGCCTTACCGGTGCTATCCAAATATAAATTCTAAATAAATTCTAAAATTTAGCCCAAGTCCTTGATGGAGGAACATTTAATCATAGGGCAATCTTCAAAAATAAGAGGTTGTGGCAGCCATACAGGCCCAAAACTCATGTAGCAACACTTAGAAGGTGAGAACTCCATTAGCCATGTGGAGCTCCAGGCTGAAAGAGCGTCTAAGTCCGAATTAATTTGTTCTAGTAACTGTTCGGTCGTAGAGCTAGAGAAGGAATACACGCATTTGAGGTCATTAGCATAAATTAAAGATTGAGAATGTTTAACTATCGATGAAATATCATTTACATAGAGTAAGAACAACAAAATGACATAATATGGTACCCTGAAGGACACCACCAACAATCGGGTTGGCACTTGATTATGAGGACCCCACTAAAACTTTTTGTTTTCGATCAGATAGGTATGATCTAGTAAAGTCAGTAAGGGGACTACGAAATCCAATAGCTTCTAGTTTAGCTAGAAGTCGTCTACGAGGCACTTTATCGAATGCCTTACTGAGATCAAAATAGATAACTTATACACATATATGATGATTACGAAGAGACGTCAGTAGATTTAAAAAGACATGTGGCAGTTTTCACAAGAGCGGTCCGGTAAGAAGCCGTGTTGGGAAAATGTAATAATTTGATTGCTTATGCAAAAATCCGGGAATTGTTTTTGCAATTAGTTTTTCGAAGAGTTTAGCAAGAGAGGGCGTTTTATGAACACCGCGATAGTTATGACTGTCCGAGCGGGAACCAGATTTAAAAACTGGTATTATAATAGTAGTTTTTTTAATAATCGGGGAAGAAACCATTTTCGAGAAATACTGAGAAAAACTTGCTTATTAAATGTGGAAAATCCCTTAACTGTTTAATAAGTGAGTTTGGAATGTTATCAGTTCCAAACGAATGTGAATGTTTAAGGTGAGCTATTTCTTTCTGAATACGTGAAGGCGAGAAATTAATGGTTGTTAAAAGTGAATTTGAATTTGAAAGCAGAGTAATTGTGGGAGTGGGGCTTGTTTCAGTGGTAAAGTGGTTGGCAAAAAATGAATTTAACAACTCTGCTTTGCCCAAATCGTCTGTAACCAAATTTTTGTAACAGTCGAGTAAGGGCGGAGTTACATTCAGACGCTTAGCCAATGACCGAATATGGAAGATTTGAGCAACAGATTTGGGTGAATTGGCATCACTTAGTGCCCCAGACTCCCTACGCTTATCTCTCGCGGTCCTAGTTTTCGATATTTGTGCAATCCTTAAGTGAACTGACAAAGAGCTTTTAGATGGATATATAAGTTCCTTACGTAATTTTTTAAGTCTGGTGTGGAAAATATGTGGAACAGTAGAAGAAGCTGTATTTGAATTAAAAATATTAAACGGGATGAAAGCCTGCATTTTTTCTGTGAGGTTCTGCAATAGTTCACGGAAAAGTTTGGATCGATGATTGGAAATATGCTATGCCAATCTGAAGTGCTTACAAAATTTTAATTTATTCATGGTTTGTGTTAGCAAAGTCGAGGTTATTGCATTTAAACTCAGGCTTCGTACGAAGGGGGACTGGAAAACAACAGTGAATTATTGCGTGATCACTTGTGAATAGATCACGATGGAAATTCATAATGAGAGGGTAGACATCATTTGTGAAAATTAAATCTAAAATTTTGGCATTTCTAGTAACTGATCTGACCAGATGGGACATGTTTGAAAATTTAATAGTATCGACCGATTTCTGATCTTTGGGCGGAGAGGAATTTGCCTGCCAGTCAATGTCTGACAGATTAAAATCGCCTACGATTATTTTGACATCAAATTGAGTCTCTGCAAATAGTTCACATAGCTCGCTTTCATTGTCAGAATAACACGGGAGATTATAGACACAGCCAATTACCACTTTTTTATTGTGCGGGAGGATGACTGAAGCAAAGCATACATTTCCAGAAAAGGACGAAATGCTCAGCTGAAAAGGGAAATGTACAAAGGATGACTTAATATAAAGGAGGCAATCACTACCACGTTTTCAGCGCGGTCTTGTCAGTACAAATTGAAATTATCTATAGCAAGCATTGAGTCAGAAATAAGAGAGTGAGCCCAGGATTCAGTGATGCACAGCATATCTGGATCAAGCTCAAAGGCTACTGTTCTACGCTCAGCTATCTTATTTACAACTAATCTCGCATTGAGTGAAACTAAGCTGAGAATGTAGCAGTTCGCGCAGCCTTCAGTATCGGACAAAAGGATATTGAGCAGTCAGAAAATGTGAGACCATGGCCTATCAAAATTGTTTTGGACAGCAAGGATGAGATTTAGCTACTTCTCTCTAGAAAGACCAACCTCCTTAACTCTCATAAGGAGTTTTTATTTCTGCCGGACTTCTCTCCAGCAGCATGTCTGAAACGCTGCATATATGTTTTTAGAATTTATTAAGTATTTATAGTTGTTAAGCGCCGGCAAGGCACTGTCAAAACAGATGGAATTGAAGTAGAGACTTGCAGCTGGAGTGAACAGTCTGGCTATTTTCAGAGGACGCGTGAAACTCAGGAACGCGGCATTGCTCTGGAACCAGCCAATGCTCATGATGACAGTGGTAAAGTTGTATTGAGGAACACGAAACAAACGGAATTTGGCACGACCGATTGCTGCCAACCTAAATTTCTGCATGACAAAGCCCATAGTCTGTTTTTGAAACTGGATGAACTTAGCATACAGAAAGCCGTTCGGTCTCCTGATATAATAGAAATCACAGAAACATGGTTGTCACAGAACATCAGTGATTGTAAAGTAGCCTTATCCGTGTACCAGTTGTTCAGGAGAGAACGCATCCACCGACAGGTGGAGGAGTTGTAATGTATGCAAAGAGAAAGTTCACTGTGTGGTAAACGACAGAGAAGTTTATCAATGGTATCGAGTTATTTTTTGACGATAAAGACAACAGAATCACTGTCCCTTTAAGCCATAAATCTCTACCGACCGCCGGGAGCGGACACTGACGCTGATACTTGTTTGTTGGTGCCCATAAAGGAGATAAGTAGTCGACCGGCTGTTAATATCATGGGTGACTTTAATGCACCCAGAATTCGATGGAACGATCTGCAGTCGCAGTGCCCCAAGTATGCCTTCAATTACCATCTGTTGAAGACAACACTTGAAGCTCTTCTCACATAACATGTATTTGTTCCAAAAAGAGCGCGTGGAGGACAACAGGCTAGTTGTTTAGATCTCGTCGAAGAGATCATGCAGTACTTTCATGGGATTACGGCTTATATTCTGTACCATCTGCAATAAATGTAACCAGGCCTTATCTATTGCAAGGAGCCTTTTGCAAAAAAAAGAGCTGAAGCATCACAAATAGACTGGGATCTTTACTTCACTTGGAACAGCACTGATGACATTAATTTATTTAAGGAGTGGTTGTTGAATCTTATAGAATGCCACGGTCCGTCATCAAAACTAAGGGTATCATACTGAACACAGTGGCTAACAAGAGATCTAACCAGAGAGATTAACATGAAAAGGAAGGCTTTGGAAGACATTCTGCCGATCCAATGCAAATTAAGCCTTGTAAGTATACAAAATTCAAAGGAATAAGGTTAAAAGCTTGATCTTCAAAAGACGACGGGTTTAGAGAGTAATTTGCGCCAGCGAGTAGTTCACAATCCCAAATTGCTCTACAGCTATTAATCAAAAATCACATGTAAAAGAAACCCAATTACTGTTAGGAGAAACGATGAAGAATTCAGAAATATCCGAAATTAAAAACAAAGGTGAACACTTCTCAGTTAATTCACTCAGTTTTTACCACAGAGATTATTTTCCTTACATCGAGTTGCGAGTCTACGGGAGTGCCAATTATTCAGGATATGCTCTTTCTAGTAGGGACAATCTTTGAAGTAATAAAAAGTCTGAAGGCGTGCTAATCTCTCGGGCCACATGAGATTCCATCAAAGCTGCACCTTAAATTTACGCGAGAGCTGGCCAAACCGCTATCTTTTCTGTGCCAGAAATCTTTCAATACGGGAATTCTTCCTACAGACGGGAAAACAGCCCACATTACACCGCTTCACAAAAGCAGTAGTCTTGCATTTGCTACAAACTACATGCCTGTCAGCCTGACCTCAATCTGTTGCAAGGTTATAGAAAGGTTATCAAAAAGGAATTATTTATTTAGAAACCCATAACCTTCTATCCACTGCACAATATGGCCTTCATAGTGGAAGATCGTGTATTACAAACTTACTTTATACGATGCAAATTTGGACAAACACACTCGATGCAAAAGCCACTGAGAATGTGGCTGATATTTATTTCCAGAAGGCCTTCGATGGTGTTCTAAACCAGCTTGTCCTTTACGAGTTGTGAATGTTGGATATTTGACGCAAAATTCGTACAAGCATCGAGCATTTTTCAGTTAGTCGTTCCCGAGTGGTCTGTGTAGGCGGAGAGTGATCAAAGCGGACAGTCAGTGACAGTAGAGTCACACAGATTTCAGCGCTTGAACTGATCCTATTTCACTTGTTCGTTAATAAGCGTGTACATGAATTGGACTGTGAATTTGTTATGTTTGCGGACGATATAAAAATCTGGAAAGTTATCCTAAATTCTGCCGATGGACACAATTTCCAACAGAGTCTTCGTCGTTTGGGCGAGTGGCTCTTGTATTTCAACTCAAACAAATGCGCCCTGCTACGTCTGTGAAAGCGACAACAGGTCTATGATATGAGACCCTACTATTTGCCACTCCAAGAAACAGAAACCAAGAAGGATCTCGGCGTATGGATGACAGACAACCTGAAGCCTTCTTCGCAATGCTGCAAGGTGGTTAAATCCGCCAATTCAATGCAGTACGCTATCCAGCAGGCATTTAAAATTTTCGTTGAAGACTGTTTTTTCTTAAGTCTTCGGTACGTTTGTAAGGTCTTATCTTGAAACTTTGATCCAAGTCTGAGGACCGTAGATCCAGCAGGACAACAACCGGCTTTAAAGGGTGCAGCAGCGAGCCACAAACTTAGTAAAGAGATAAACGTGAACTTCCATATGAGATCCGCCTAAATAACCTAAAGTTATATACTCTGAGTTATAGGCAGTTGTGCGGAGACTTCATACAAACCTTCCGTATCTTGCGTGGCATGAATCGCATCCTCCGGTGTGATGAATTTTTTCACATTTCCACAACGAATTATCTCAGAGGTCATCAATTCAAACGACGTGGGCCCCAAGGAAGATTGGATTTGAGGAAGTATTTTTACACCTACCGTGTCGTGGAACCGTGGAATAATATACCTGAAGCAATATTTATGTCCCAGGCTGTGAAGGCATTCAAAAATCGGCTTGAAATACATGTGTTGTACCACCAAGAAGACCATGTGACTACTTAACCTTAAAAATTCCAGTGTACTAATTAAAGCTGCGTACATTCACGTAACTGTTACTTCTTTAAATTGCTTCTAATTCTTACAATTTTGATGTAAAAAATAGCGAATTCAAATGCGTTAGCCTATTTTTCTCAAATACGCAGAACAGAAATGAACTGATTTGCCAAATCAGCTTTATCTGTTTTGAAATACCAGGTAAATAACACTGAAGTGAGAACGACTACAACTTGCACCCATGTCAAATCTTCCCTAGGTCCACCTTTAATCATTCAAACCGCTATAGTTTTTGCTCCTGAAAAACTCAAAAAAGAACGAGCAGGAGTTTTTTTCACTGTCAGCTCGATTCTCTACTGTACATGTCTTTTGACTTTGCCTATAAACTGTCAATAAATAAATAAATTGTCAGTGACGGAAGTTTGCGCCTGGCTAAAGCATACTGATCACTTTATGTTTACCAGATCTACTTATGTAATAATTTTTCTACATTTTATTCCAATATGCATATGGTGCTGAAGGATGCAAGCTTAATTCCCTCAGGAAAGTGTCTTTAAATTTACTATTGTCCTTAACGATATTAGAACTAAAGACGCTATTGAGGACGTAGTAAACACGTTGCAAATATTTTTTATTTGATACGCCTTTAAAAAAATTTCCTATTAATAAGGTAATATTGGTTTATTTCTCGTTTATTTTTGGCTAAGTTATTGATATGCTTGACAAACTTCTTCTGGACTGTAATTCGGGCGCAGGAATTAAACGGGCCACTATTGTCCTTCGCGGTTTTATGTAGATGCTCATTTTTTACGCCGTTATCTGCCTATGTGTATATTTACTGCCTCCATTTACCTAATCGATATAACTTTTGTACGGTGCAATATGATTTTTCTTGACCGATGCGTCTGTTCTTTTTACATGCCTTGTTATATACAACAAACTTTTACTAACTTTGAACAACATAGTCTTTATTTTGCTGAAAGACTGTTGGCTCGTTGGTATCGATGCATTGACGCTGCACCGTGTTTAAGTGCGCCGTCTTATACGCCGAAATTTTTTTTAAAATTAATTCACATATTGCTGGACACCTTCTCCAAATATTGCTTTCATGGATTCTTAGGCCACGACGTCCATAAAGACACATTGTTTGAATATAGGTTGATAATTGGTCTTTTAAACGAGTCCACCCGCCTCCACTGAAACGGAGCAGCTGTTCTTTTTTCAGGAATATTTCATAGGTATGAGCAGGGTTATAGGTTTTTGCCTCCCGTAAAATTCACCACTGTCAGCTTTTAAGATTAACCCAATAATCTTCCTTAATAATAGAAATTCTGCACTCTTGCAAGTCGAAGATAGTCGTTAAAATTTCTTTTCTTTAAAAATTCGGTAACTCAATGCCGAAGTGTACGCAGCTAGGCATTTGCTCTCACTGCTGGCGTTTTTCACGACCCAACGGCGAAGTGCGATACGACGGTGAATCGTATCAACTACAATGTCGGCAAATCGCACCGTATTTCTATGAGTTACTCGGAATGCTGGATTCCCCCTGCATTTGACGGGAGATTTTCTTAACCAGCATTTGTTCTTCATTTTTACTCTTTCTAGTAAGCGAAAGTGCTGCTTTTTTGAAATGCAGCATAAAATAGGGCGAACAGTCATCTTACTCTTTTTTCCCCATGTCTTTCCAAGCCAAAAAACAATGCACGGCTTTGTTATTTTTCGGTAATCGCAGCGAAAATCTCCGTAATTGCCGATCCTTATTTTTTTGCGCAAAAGAAATCGGCATTTTCTGGCTTTTTGGACTTCAACTCAACTTCATTAGACCTCCAACCCTTCTTACAGACTTCTTGTTTATTTATCTTAAACTTCTGTTTTGAAGTTTTCGATTGGGATTGCTGATATAAAATTGCCCCAAAGCCTGCAAATATTTTTCCCTCAGCAAAAAAATGTTAAGCAGTACCTTACGTTTTTAGAATTGAAGGAATAACGGTCAATTTAATCCTTCCATTCGTGTCTTCTATTTCTTGTTACCCGTCACACATATTATTAGTCACGCACCGGCAGCATGTTTTGGTGTCTGAATTGGGTACGTGGTCCTTAGTGCACAGTGTTATGTAGTCTGGAGAAGCTGCATTTCTGAATTCGTTCTCTATTTTTGTAGCATTTGCTCTAAGTAGAAGGCTCAAGAAACTGTCCGCTTGTCCTAGGGCGCAAACGCTGCCTGCATACGCACCACTTGTACTGTGTAAGCCTAATTTTCTGACGTTATATTGAATTTTTTTGGAGTGGATAAGGGGTTTTTGACATGCCTATACCGTGACAGTTCTTTCCGCGCGCTTATCAAAAAAAGAAACCTTCGACTGCGAAAATGTAACTTTGTTTTCATTGATCATTCCCGATCTTTTGTGCATAGTTGAATATTAACTCTTGAAGTGATCTCGTCTCAGGTTCTCTCAAATCTTTTTTAATTTTTTTCTCTGACGGAATAATGCTATCCTTCTGGCATCATCCTATCAAATTTTCAAGCATACCCTTATTTGTCCCCCGTTTTGATTCCCCGTAATAAGTGCAAACATTCCAGACAAGAAGCCTTAGCTCTTATATAGCAAGAGGCGTAGTGTAAGGCCAATACGAAGCGATTACAAAATGGACTGCATAACAAGCGTCAGAATAAGCTGACTGTCAAACGGTCAAAATTTGGCTGATTTTTGTCCCCGTTCGGTATACTCTATCACCAAGCTGAATTGCTTGACGACTTTTATGCCTGCGTTGACACTAGGTGCGACTTTTCGAGCACTCTTCCCAGTCGCTGCACGGGTAATACGAGTACCTGTAATTTCTCAGGGTAGAATAGTGAGCGTAAAATATGCTTATGGCGTCGGATCATGACAGTAAAAAGGCATGAGGGTGGCCCAAAGCTCAGCCTAAGAATTCGGCCAAATAATTGACAATGAAAATGAAGAAGACGAAAATATCGTAACAGGAACATGTGCCATAACCAGCTCATGCCACCAACCTAGGCAGAGAACATTTCCCATAGATTTTGCAGTTGGAAAGTCAGCTTTTTTGAAAAGCGTCGCTTTTACTCAGTAGACTCAAAATGAGTTTTTATAGTCAGGCTGGACCCTTGCTTTTTTCCTCCGTGAAAGTTTTGCTTATGATACCACAAGAGCTTGTTTACTACTCAGTCAATAAACTGTACAGGTGCACGTTTACACTATGGCTAGTGGTCCGTGATGGCATGCTTGCCGTGCTTTGATACCGTTGCAAACTACGGACGAGGTTAGACGCGCTCCATTTAGAATTAGGGTTGCAGAGCCCCAGCAATTCCACAACCCCTCCTATATTATGCCCTGACTGATGTCGGTTTAGTGAGCACGAAGTCGGTGTACTTCACTCAAAGGATGGTCTTCAGGCACCACTGGTCAAATACCTCCCTTTTTACCCATCACGCACACAGCCCAGCATCCACAGTTTTATAAGGGGACTGGTTGGCCATTCGACCAGTCAGGTCGAACATATTCTAGTTGATTCAAGGTTCTCCAGCTGGATTTACGATAGCAGCTCGATCTCTTAGCGCCCATGGGCCAAGCTATGTTCTCATTCGCAAAAGCCTGAAAGTTCACCGCTCATCCGCACATTGATATCGAAGGACTTTGACAAATAAATATACAGGCCTACTTTTGTTTTCCTAGAATCCTTTATTTGACTCACAGCTGTTCTTCTCAGTGTTTGACGTCTATTGTGCATTGTATTTCTTCACTCATGTTCTAATTCTTTTCCTGCAGAAATGGAGGCAAAAAGTCATTTTCATGAACTGTCTCCAGATGAGGTTCCATACAAGAATCCCTTTGTGCATCGTTTAAGTATTCCGCCGTTGCGTCGACTCCAGGTAAGTTGTGGCCTACAACAGTTACGGTTCGCTCTTCAGATGGGCCTAATCGCCGTCACAATTCTTCCCTTTCGCCTGCTGGGCCTTGCTGTCTTCTTTACTCTTGCCTTTCTATGCTCAGAAATGGCGACACGCTGGAGTGATCCTGGGAAACCCATGTCTGGCTTCAAAAAGTAGGCATCAACTTCAGTTTTCTTTTTTATGTTTAATCTTCCTATTTAGGACAATTTTGCTGCCGGTCTTCAACTTCTTTGGGCGACTGGTATTCTTTTGTGTTGGGTTCCAGTGGATCACTACAAAGGGTACCCGGGCTAGCCCCGAAGAAGCTCCCATAATTGTGCTTGCTCCACACTCCTCCTTCTTCGACTCCCTCCTTGTGGTATTGCTCGGCCTACCTTCCGTTGTCGGTAAAACTGAAACAGCTAATTCCCCCATCGGATGCCTAATTAAAATGACCCAACCTATTCTGGTAAATCGCGACGACCCCTCTTCTCGACAGAAGACCCTGCAGGAGATTAATCGGCGTTCGCAGTCCAATGGCGAGTGGCCCCAGATTCTCATCTTCCCCGAAGGCACATGCACTAATAGGTCGTGTTTGATTAACTACAAACAAGGTACGTTAAGATTGTACTCATGAAATTGTATTCAGCGTGCCGAGCCATTTGCTTGCAGTTTTACTTTTCACGAAAATCGCACAGCTTGCCGTAGGCTTTTGAAGCCCTATCCTTCATGATAAGCGAGCTTCAGCCTGCATGACGAACCTTTCAGCGCTTATGGAGCGCAAGTCTGACTGCTTCCCGGATGGACCCATCCGGTGTCGACTTCTCATCCGGAGCTTCCAGCTGAGACTGGCTGATAAATAGGCAGTCGCAGACCATGTGGCTATTATGTATTCGGACAAGGCCGATCAGCAGTTTGACAGATCAGCTACTTGTAAAAAATATCACAATCCATGACGGTATTATGGCAGGGAAAATGTTTTCCGTCATAAAATTGGGCTTCACTCGCTGCCATGATGTTTCGAAGGAGTTGATTTAGATGTACACCTGCGAATCCGGGAGTAAACGCAGAAAACTCTTCCTCCTGGAAACCCGCCCCCCTGGCTTTTGAACTCTTGTAAGGCTCTCGATCGCACGCTCTGGTTGGAAGTGACCAGGCGATCAAAGGCACGGAGGGTAACGTTTTTTGTCTAAAGACAACAGCAGCAACATCCAACTAACATAGCATCACGTACAGGAACGTTTTTTTCCGCATATCCACTGCTGCAGTAAATGCTGCGCCGCAACAAGCAATTGGTTGGGAGTGCTGGAGTCGCCCGTGTTTTGCACGTCCCCTTTTCCCGGTTTTTGCGCAGTGGCACCATGTGCTCGCCACGTCACTTCTGCTGCAAAGGCCGAAGCGAAGATGTCTCAGCCGTCTACCGTCCCTGCTAGTGGTGATACCAAGTGGTTGGAAAAAAACAGGCCATCACCTCTCTCAACTAGTCGAGATGCGGTCATATTTTCACTGCGAGGTCTCCTATCTTGAAATATGCAAGGGCTGTTTGGTGGTGGCATATCTTACTCTTTTCGGCCTCTATTGGAAAAAGCGACCAGGAAACTATAGACTGATTCGGGAACTTTGAGGCGACAGCCTCAAGCAGCTATTGTCCGTCATCAAACAAGGTTTCTCTTGCCGTCCGGCACGGTGTTGAAACCTAAATGGGTGTGCCGTGAATAGCCTGAGAAACCGTTGCTCCATTAGACAGTCTTACTCGACCACTTTCCAGCGAACCAAGGTTTAATGGTGTCTTCAGACGTTTGGGAAGTCATGCTTTGCGCTCTAGGGTTGGACGTGTCGTGCGCTACTGACACCCAGAGAAGCGGTTTCACGCCGACCAGTTGCTTGTTTTGAACTGGCTTCGGTTAGTGCAGTTAAGCGGGTTAAGGTTGCACGAATTTGCCGACAGTAAAGCCGCTGAGGGACACGCTTCTCCGGCAGATACCACAATGAACTCCTTGTAAATACTCAAGGCGAGAAGAGGTTCTGCAAAAGGTGATTCGGGATGCTTAATAATCTCATCATTTGGCCAAGGCCTGGAGCAGGATCTCACTCTTCCATTAAGAGAAAACCAACAACGCTTGCTTTTTGCAGTCTAGCCATACATCAATCGGCTAATGCTTGTCAAGCTGCCGGGTGTCTAAGTATCTCGCGTGTACGATGCTAGATTTTCGCATTAATTAAACGCCTAAGGTGGACCACTTTTAAACTGCAGCCGACCGACCTCTTG
Source organism: Schistocephalus solidus (assembly GCA_017591395.1). Taxonomy (NCBI): domain Eukaryota; kingdom Metazoa; phylum Platyhelminthes; class Cestoda; order Diphyllobothriidea; family Diphyllobothriidae; genus Schistocephalus; species Schistocephalus solidus. The sequence continues at coordinate 26,856 of WEDG01009114.1, read as the reverse complement.
AAACGTCCTTATTCCACCGCTGTTCGGAATTCTCTGCTACAATTTTGGAGTGTACTCTGAGCCCTAGCTCAGCCGAAACTAAACGTGAACAGGTCACTGTGATTTTAGGCACTTTTCAGACTTGAACGAGCTTGACCATAGAAGGACCTTTAAGAAGCTCTCTTGAAAAACTGTACACAGTCGCCAAGTACAGGGAACCAGTATGTACTTGTACATTGTACAGTGCTAAGGTGGTTCAAAAACCGCTCACAATCCAAACCCCAGCAGAATAAAGAAGAAAATCGGAATTAGTTTGCCAGAAGGTTCTTACAGGTGCTTCGGGCGTGGCGATGGAGCAACCAAGCGAGTTTTCTTTTCGCACTCTGCTCGGTTGGGTTTGATTTTTATCCGCTCTAGCTATTATTCCGCTCGAAGCAGTAACATAGTGAGAGACTGGTATGAAATAAATAGAAAACCTCCAGTTATCTAAGCAGCCTACTAGACCACCAGTATCGGCAACGTGCTGGAGCACTCAAAGCACCAGCGTTTGGGCTTCTTCACTTCTTCTTCCCGCGCCTCGAAGCGTTGGCATCACGACTGTCTTGGTGTTAAATTAATTGGGTAAGGATTACTGAAATGACTCCCCTTAAACAGGACGCGAGAATAGCAACTCCCCGCACAGGTAATAAAGGTGGCCCTGTGCATAATTCCGGAAAGGGTAAATATTTCCGTGTCCTACGTCTGCTATTAGCCCTAACCTAACCCGCAAGACTAATCTTAACCCTCCCCTAAACCCTAACCCTACAATTTGCACTAACCTTAAACATAACCGTAGCCCCAATATCACACCTAACCCTGATACTAACCATAATTTCCCTCGAATTTGGGCGCAAAGCCACCTGTATTACGGGCGGTTACAGTGCTCACGTTTAGAGGGCCGTTAATTTTCTCCTACCGCCATACGGAAGATTCTAAGCTTCTCAACACCTGCCCTGCTGTCAACATGCAATTCGCACCCGGTCGTCGACTGTGATGTTTCTAAAAATTTTGCTTCCTAAGATAGCATTTTCACTTAGGGATAATAAACTTTTCAATAAAAAAATACCTACTTTAGTCAACATAGTGGCCTAGGGATAGTATACAGCAGTTTAAACCTTTGTGTCCATCCACACGATAGGGTAGGCACTGAGGGCTAACTGACCTGTCCTGGGGCTACGTCAACGCTCGCTCAGCTGAATTCTCGCGAGTCCGCAGATCATCCGAAAACCTACTGGCGTATGCCGTAGATGGTGTCATATGACATGAAGGAAACTAAAAAATCAGTTTATTGTGAAAAATAGGCAACTTTGGGTGTAAATGCAGAGTGGTCGAATGTACGGGTAGAAGGTAGCCCCCACTCCCAGACACCAGCCAACAGGCAGGCTGGGACAGTCGATTGGTGTCTGAGTATGAGGATAGTGAGTGAGATCGGCGGCGCAGCGCATTTTCTTCGCAATAAACAACCTGAGCACTTGAAGCCATCTCACTGCGCCAAAAACTCTAGCTTAGAAGGTTTCCAATTGACGGGGATCATTCAAACCGCGCAGTATGTGTTTGGGTTGAGTGGCTGGTTGACTGAGACTCAGGCTGCAATGGCTCCTTCTTAATAGTGCTTCCCACTCCGTTTTCTATCCGAACCTGGTGAGGCAGTACGCCTAGGAACGATTCTGGCTGCGCCAGCCGCATGCGCCCATTCTCCCTCTCGCTCACTTCCTGTCTTCTTGACTTGGTCATGGCACCGCCGGGCATAGGCGTGGGATAAGACTTTTCTGCACCTCTGTAGCCGTAGCGAATTTAAGCGTCCAGCCCTCGGTATGTATTTTCATCTTCGCACGGGTCGCCCGAGGTTGTGCACCTCTCATTCTCTCTCTCTCTCTCGCTCTCTCTCTCTTTCTCTCTCCCTCTCGTCTTTATAGACCGCTAGTGTTGGTTGGCCAGTGTGACTCATTTGTACTGTTGTTATAAGTCCGACCAAATTTTTGGGGATTCATGGTGGACAAAATAAGATTGAAACCGTCATAGACAGCACCTTCACCCCCACCCCTATCTGCACAGAAAGTCTTACTGGTCACCTTTGGCTCGAAGTCTCCCTTAACGGGGCCTTCAGTTCTGTAAACACGAGTTCCTAAATTTCGTGTGTAAGCATGCTGCGTGCAGCTGTGTCATGCATGTCAGAGCACGTGCCACTTCAGCATGTCATCCAATGAAATACTTTTATCTGACTGGTTGTTGGTTCTAAGGTCAGAGTGTTTGTTGAAAAACGCCATGCAGGCTGCATACGGGATAGCCTCGCCTCCGCACCATCTCGATTCTCTCCGAATTCCGGCGTCTATGTCATCCATTATGGGTCGGTGCCAGCCAGAAGCCGTTAAAGTCAATCATAACATCAGTGGTACCAATACCCAAACCTACCGTTGGTCTCGGAGCTCCATGAGCGGAGTCGAGTCAACCGCGGTATTGATGATTCACTGGTGGACAGCATCCGCTATCGTATTCGACGTGGAGCAACGCAGGATCCCGATTTTGCAATCAGTGATATGTCCCTGACATTCGGTGGGAAGGGAAAGTAATGTCACATCTGCTTGTTTCTATCATCCAAGTATTGGGCATTTGCTTGTCATCACAGACGACTTTTATCTCTCCACTAGCTGTCTGATAGGTGCTCGCATATTCACCAGACGGACTATAATTCACATTTGCCTCTGTATGCTAATTAGCACAAGTTTTCTGCCCTTCCAGATTTGCTTTCTATCTGTGTACGTTTTTTACAGGCGCATTCTCATCAGGCTGTCCCGTTCAACCGGCTGTTATACGATGGGGCAATGCAGTGGTAAGTGTGTGGCAGATTAGCCAAGTGGTGCCTTTTTATGTACAGTAAAGTCAATGTTATGGCTGTGTGAAGGTTCTCGCCCCCTAAAAGGGCTTTACAAGCACCTGTGCCGTATCCATCATCCATGCCCAGTCCGAATCCAAACTGCTGTTAACCCCTCAACAGTAGTGAAAATGCGATTCCCAGGTAGCATTTCGAAGGAAAAAGAGGCGTTCGCTGGGTGAGGTTTATGGCTCGCATTCGCTTTATGCGTTGCCCGCCAAAGCCAACTCTGGGGCTTCATTTGATCCGCATTTGACCCTGACCTGGATCGCCCGCCCCTTGTCCGCGTTGATGGCGGAGATAATTAGCGGCCCGTATTGTTCCGCGCCGCTAATCCAGGCTCAACGCGGGAGACACATATCCAGTGGATTTTATTTCTGCACTGAACGCGACACAGAAGACTCCGAGAGCTAGGTTTGCCAAAGAGTCGCATGTCTTACCATGTCCCACTGCGAGCCGTTTCCTCAGCGGACTTAAAGACCAGTAAGTAATTACAGAGGTACGAGGAAACTGTGATTGTTCCAGTGGACAGGCAAACGTGACCCTTGACAAGTCAAAGAATGCAACAAAGCATGGGAACTATTAAAGGCTACCTGGCTGTAATAGAATCGTCGGCACTGAGCCATAAAAAGGCTCATGGGCAAGATCATTAGGGATTGTTTCTATCCTCCCCCCTTCCCTCCCGTCAGGACATGGAAACAGGAACCGCCCGTAATAAAAGGGGCTTTGAGCTAACTTTCAGCGAAAGTAGCGTTAGAGTCAACCCACGGCTAGGTTTAGGAAACGGGAATATTTATCCCTCATGAACTATAGCGTAAGCCCCCTGTATTATGTTAGAGGGGGTGGGGGGGGGGGGGTCGGGACACAGGAAATGGAACCGCCCGCAGTGTATGTGGCTTTTGTGTCCCATTCCGGAAAACTTCGGTTTACGATTATGGTGAGGGTTAGGGCCAGAAGTACGTTCGTGTAAAGTGTAGGGTTTCAGTTTAGGGCAGGGCTAGGGTTAAGACTAAGGTTACAGTTGAGTTTTATGCTAGGGTTAGTGTTTGGGTTAAGCCACGTCAACTTTTACCCCTCCCGAAATTTATCGCAAGGCCACCTATTTTAAGTTGGTGGGACGTTCCAGTTCGAGCACTTAAATAGACGGTTATAAACGTTTTTAGGGGGTTAGGGTTAATTTAAAAGGTAGAGCCAAGTTTATGGTAAAGGGAAACGTTTGGGCTCGTGTTAACTGTAGGACTTAGGTTTATGATGGGGCTAGGGTTAAGAGAAAAGCTAAAGTTCAGTTTTACGCTAGGGAATATTTACCCTTCCTGACATATATCGTAAGTGCGCGGGGCGGTTAATCTTGCCTTGTCCTGATTAGGCGGCCATACAAGTCATCCTCATCGACGTTCCTGTTCCCGTTTCCAGTCTAGAGAGCAGGGGAAGGGTGGGGGCATAGGAGCAATTCAGACAAAATCCACCAGAGCCTGAATCTGAGCGACCCACCGGCAAAACAAATGAAAACAATTGAAGCAAAAGGATGCCATCATAACGTGATTCTATGGTTTATTAAACATCCAAAAGCCGAATGCTCTCCTTCGGTCATTTGTGTCGCCGAAGGGCACACCTATACTTACTTTGAGTGACCGATCTCACGCAAAGTTAGCCAGAATTCTGAAATGCGTTTATGATTGCTAAAAAGTTTTAATTGGGGTTGTACTGTTAACTATCGCACATCCGCATGCGAGGGCACTGTGGACACGGCAGGCTGCCGGCTTTCGAATGCGTTACTTTCCGGTCACCTGTAAGAAACCGTAATTAATAAAAAAGGACTTCTTAAAGAGTATGCATTTTATATTGATTTTCGCTGTCCTTGTGCATTTAAATATATTTTATAGAAAACTTAAGGAAAGTATTCTTTCTTGTAGTCATTTGGTAGAAAATGACGTCTTTTTCATACTTAATACTTAAAGGGAGGGTATATTTAGAGTTAAAAAGTGTTCCTGTACCCGGATATTTTTGAGCCCGATCTGTTTCTCTATGCCGTTAATAAAATACCGTATTGTTCTCATACAATTTTTCAGTTGATGTGGCATGCACTGTATACTTCATGAGAGACTTTACTAAACTGGCGGATGCTAAGCTAGTCGAATGGGCATGACACGATCTTATAAAACCTCATAATTAGAAACTTTTTGTATACCGAAATATAGCCTCTCTTTGAGCATAACCTTTAAAGAAGAAGTGATTAACTGTAATATGAGAACAAAAAGCATACATTTGTGCGTGCTTCCTATAAATCATAATTGAATTTATAAGCGCAGGGAAAATCAATATAAAAATGCCTACTATTTAAGTAGTGCTTTTTTTCCAAGAACGCGAGAAATTACTATTTCGTGCAGGCGCCCGAAAATGTAGTGCACTCGAAAGCCGGCATCCTGCTTTTTCTGCAATCTCCTCACTTGAGGAGTCGCCGACTATCCAAAAAGAATAAGAGAACACCTCCCAGCATGGCTAAGCTAAAGGGAAGTCAAGAGCATAAAAAGCGTCATCCTTGCACATATTGTTGACTCCGAGCATGGTCTGGACTCCAACGAAGCTTTCTGCGTAATTTATAAGGTCCCATCAAACTACCCCCGAGTCACTGGGTCAACGCCTACTAGCAGCAGCAGCAGCAGAAGCGACTGTCATAAGGCCAACGGTCGCTTAACAGCATGCATTCCTCCGCGCCATCCCTTTCTCCTAAAATGGCTCTACCAAACTCTCAGTGCTGCCTAACACACTGTCACTTATCCTCCTTCCCCTGTGCACACCTCTTTCATAACACACTTGCACAAACAGACGAACATTCTCGATTTCGTGTTTTAAATTTCTACTGCGTTCCAACACTCGCTATAACTGTACTGGCCTGAAGAGAACTTATCGAAAGCAGCGCGTATGCTCGCCAAATCGTTTTTTGAATTTTTTAAATCATAAAAGCATTTCAGAATTCTCGTTAAATTTGCATGAGATCGGTCACTCACTGTATGGACTGGCTAAATGACCTGCCACCCATTTGGAGAAGTTGAAAGGGGGCTCAGAACACAGCCATTATCTTCAACACACTCCCTGAAAAACTCAGAGGCGTAAATCTCAATAGATTCATTAAGAAATGCTTGTGCCCAGGGTACACGAAGGCCGGTGGTGAGCAAAAGACAAAAAGTGGAAAAACTCCGTCGCTTTTGCCCTACGCGTGAGACCTATCCGAAGCCACTGAGTGCATGTTAAGACCACTCAACATGGACCTTGATCACAGACCGGGGGCTAGTGTCCGCCACTTGTTCATGCAGCACAGAAGTTGGCGGACGCCTGAGGACGCATCAGGAATTGTTTACCGCGTCAGCTGTCTAGACTGTCTGGCTAACTACTGTGGCATGACCGAAGAAATGCGCACACACTTGTCGCATAGTGGAAAGATGTACGATCATGTGTCGCTACACACCACCTGGAAATTAATAATCGCTTCGCTTTTGACAGTACCTACACGTCCTCTGCTGAGCTGAAAATAAATTTGCGAGAGCGGGAGAGAGAGAGATATAATTGAAGCCTGGCAATCTGGTCAACCATGGGATCAACCGATTAGCACCGTACGAGCTTTCAGGTACCACTTGCTCACAATGATTCGCAAACCTGTCCGGAGTGAGTAAGAAAGGCCTATTTAAACCGCTGATTTCCGCTGACTTGTCTACCTCCGAGGATGCGCTCAAGTACGAGTGTGAAAAGGCAGAGTATTAAACTAACCTCGCCCATAGATCGCCATACTTCCTTCCACCTCAACACCTAAGGATAGCATTAGCGTTGGGGGGCTTTTTCATGAGGCGGTCAAGTTATGCTATCCTCTCTATGAGGGCTCTATATCCAGAGGTCTCATGTCCCCCAATAAACACCGCATTTATAATGTTCTCGATCGTAGCTAAATAGAGGTGAGTCCGTAGCTCAGTTGATGTCAATTACCTACTCAATACTTTCACGAGCTGCCTTCGGGAAAATCGGTTGCATGTCGTGCATACAAGGTCATGTGTGTGGCATGCGTAAGCGGGTTATTTAGATTAGCCAGCAACTGTTCTTATTACCGCAAATCCGTCAGGTTACCTTCATCCAAAGCAGTGCTGATCAAATTCTCAATTTGAGCTCATTTTTAAGCACGTAGAGGACTGACTGGACATGCGGATCTTTGTGGCGATCACGATGTCGTTTCGGGTCCACAAACACACCTTTTTAAGGATTGCGAAAACTGCGCGCAGCCTCGATTCGAGATAAATGGCTCGGTTCACTATTTTCACCCCGGAGGCATTTTAAAATATCGACCTCAAATTCGACAGTCATTGCCGATCAAGGATGCAACTGCAACACAACACTTTTAGATGAACCGACCGAAGTGGTTATCCGTCTGACTTCGAATGCTCTCAAGTTTGCCCCTCAGGGACCAACCCTGAGGTTGAGGTGTGCTTGGCCAATGACTTCGAAGTGGGCCGAACTAGCTAACTTGGTCTTCTTCCTATCTGATCCCAACTCTCCCCGATTAGTACATCGCCAGAGCGGGACGAGTGACTTCCGTTAACGATAGATGATCGTTCATCAACGAATTCAGTCAATATTCCCGAACTAAACCGGCAAGACAATGAGCCCATGGCTCAATGGTTAGAGCGTTGGACTTCTGATCATGAGGTCGCGGGTTCGAGCCTCGGGTGGGGCATAAACTGGGATTGGTTATGACTGGCTGATGGCGGCTGATGAGCCAGAAATGACCACTCAAGTCTCTCTTGTCTTTTTCGGCATTGTTAATTTAACGTCATAGTCGGTTGAACTTCTCTTTGTTGCTTACCGTGAAAAAAACGTCGTTGACCCACTCATGCCTTTTTCTGGATGCCTAGAGCTGTGGTTTTCCCCACCCAGCTGATTATGAGTACGGTAGCCTTGCCAGAAATTGCACTGTCCGAGAACTGTTTTGATATTTTCTGCTGTTACTGTTCACGTTGATTTTTTTCATTTAGGACACTATCACGTGGACATGGGAGGGACCCGGAGTGTAAGTCTAAAACCTTTACCTGACCTAATCTGTTAATTCCTTAACTCCCTGCCCCGACCCTACCATCACCTAACCATGTGGTGCTATGCTGCTCTCAGAGTAACGGCCTTCTCTAATCCTTTAACTAGCGTGAAATTTCGTTGAATCCCCGTACTGACGCGAATTATCCTGATGCTGAACTACCCTATCTAATGTCTATTTTCACTGCCTACAGGGTTTGTTATTCGGCGGAACTCTCTTACCGTACTAAAACGACCGTTCGGTCACCATAGTGTCAACTTTACACGCAGTTTCCGCGACATATTCCGGAGATATTTGTCTGGATTGGCAGTAATCACGGCCGGGGCGGCCGTTAGTGGCACAACGGCTTTCGTACGTTGTGCAAACCACTTCAGATGCCATTTGGGTTACGCTGCCAATAATCTGACCTCGGCAACCCCCACGCAAGGGTGCACGCTAAAGCTGAACCCAGACAGACAATTAGTCACAGCGCCTCCTACATGTGAGTTGTGATTCCGCCGCGTAAAATTGTCCCCGAAAGCGTGCGTAAACAGTCGCCTGCGTTAAACATCTGTCCACCAGCACTACCGCCACCAACAATCTTCGGCCTTGCACAAAGTTCGACAGTTCATTCGATTTACGAAACGAACGATAAATATGCCAACCGGCCGAGAGTATTATTGTAAGGCTGTAGAGGAAGCAGTTCGTCTGTGATGGATGGTCGTTCCGACTTAGGTCTACCACACTATGAGCGACCAATAACTCTTTTAAACCATCCTGACGCTCGCACGGTCAGCTGGTTCGGAGAGTTCCAACTGACTGGCAGCCAGACTGCAATGACTCCGTCGTACTATGACCTCTGTGGTAATCTCAATCTTGCGAGATCCGAGACCCCCGGCCTTCTGTGGAATCCATTTACATTAACTGATCCCCTCTCATGAAATGCTAGTCGAAATTCCTAACCATTCCCCCCCGTCGCCTGCTGTTCCGCTTAGCTCTGAAGATGGACTCCTGTATGAGTTCGGAAGCTCAGTTCAAAAACCAAATGGTTCTGCTCCTCGACCAGTCTTCTTCTTTACTCATAGCAAACACTTAGAATTCGAACATTCGCCTCTATTCTTGAAACTTGTTTCAATTAAAGAAGATTTTCTTAGTTGAGATGTTTATGTTGATTATCGTGCAGCATGATCCCAGGGTATTTTATTCTCGAGAGGATGCCGGTTTTTGGCTGTACTTCTTTATGATCGTTCATAAAGACTCGGTAAAAAAAATTAAAAAAATCCTGTGTAGCATGAACTTTTCACATTGAATTTCAATGTCATTAAGTTGTTTTATAGAAAACACGAATATTCATTTAGTAGCTGATACCATTTTCCTTGATTTTTATACGTGAAGAAAGTGTATCTTCTGGTTTTTAAAAGCTGTTTTTTAATACTCGAATCATTAGAAACCCAGCATGCGATTGCGAATTTCCTTAGGATTTCCAAACTACACGCTGCGTATTTTCTGTTTAACGAAAATCATACATCTTCCTACGCTATAAAGAAGACGTCATACAGGAATCATAAAATTTTGCAATGGATACACACCAGGTTGTTTACTTCTTTAGTATTACTAATAAACGGACTGATTAAGTCTATTTGGATGAGCATTTCATGATTGCAAACTTTTTGTAAGCCGAAACGCACCTCTTCTTCAAGTAGCATATTTTAAGAAGACGTAATTAACCATCAACTGCGTACGGAAAGAGTATATTCGTGCATGCATCCTGTAAAATACTTTTTCTCATAAAAATCAATCTGTACGATACATACTACTTAAATAGCCATTTTAACTGAGTTTTTTACAGTCGGCACCCTGTTATGACTGAAATATTTTGGGATTACGCTGCACGCTAATAAATTTTACAATCCCACATAAATAATCCTTTCTGATGGAAAACACTTCAGACTTCAATCAGGAATAGGCTCACACCGATCCAATTGACTTCCCGAAGCAAACAAGCTCACTTTGAGTAGTCAAGGCCACGAATGGGTAACCTACTCCCAGGCCGAAGTCAGCCAAGTTATAATTGCAGAGGATGCGGGTAGAGTGATACTGTCTGTTTCGGGCGTATTCTGCCTTCATTTAGCCAATAGGAATAGGGCATTCTCTATTGTCCCCCCCCTCTGTAATTATAATTTGGCCTACTTCGGCCTGGTAGGTGGTTGCCTGTTCGTGAACCTTGCCACCCATACGGAGCTTGTCTGCTTCGGGAAGCCAAGCAGATCAGTTCGCGCCCCTTTCTGCTTGAATAAATATCCGAACTACAGCGACAGGGAAAGGCAGGTGGCGAGGCGCTGATAAAATTCGGTTCGCTGAAGTGCTTATGACCCGGCCTGTGCACCGTCTCCACTGTGTCCGAGCTTATGTTCGTGTTTCCGGCTCCTGCTGGTAGTAGTGGTTATAGTTAGCCGAATAAAGGCAGAATGCACCCGAAACCGTCTGTGTCAATCTTCTTACATTTGCCATCCTCCTCTGCCCTCTACATTTCAGAAATTTGGTAAGCATTTCACGTAATGGCTAGTTACTGTATGTGCGTGTGTGTGTGTGGACTTTAGGGTCCAGCTCGTGGTGGTGAACGTCGTCGGATAATGTGTTTTGTCAGGCCGCGCGATCGTGCTCTCTCCTGTCTTGGTCTTAGCTTGCCAACGGAACACGGTGAGTTGTGGGGGGTGGGGGGTGGGGTGGTTGAAGCGAGGTCGATTCTGCACAAGTCTTCTGTACTGTTTAATAAATGCACGTGCACGGCCCACCTCGTGAGGTTTGCCGTATACATTTTCACGTGAGATGGATGAACTTTTTACAGAGAAGACATTATGTACGCTTTGTGATATAGGCAAAAACTTGGCGCCAAACTCATCTTGGCATCTCAAAAGTACCCTGTGATTAATTTGACCAAGAAGAATTTAATAACAACACCCGTTTAATAAGACGACTGTGGCGCGTCGTCTCTGTTGACTAGGAGTTTTAAATATTTTGGTATATCTTCTATGCCTGTAGGTAAAATTCGTGGTCTTCTTGCGTAAGCTGATGGCCATCAGCGCTGGATCAATACGGGGGCCAGATCAGGGTGCGGAAGGCGTTGAGATCCGAACTTGAGGCAGGCGTTGGGGACACGCGTAGGTGCAGGTTCGTGCTGCACCAGACACTTTTGCCATTCATGGCTCTGGTTCAGGCATGGCGGTACGGTCAAGGGAGTCTCCAGCCGCGCCAGCTACCGGCGCTCAACCCCTCCTCCGGTCTTCTTGACTCTGTCTTGACACCGGGCTCAGGTGGGGGAGGAGGAGAGAGTGCGGTAGCTACAGCGCAAGTCTATTATCATTTAAATCTGATGCACGAGCAAGATCGGTAATCTGCCCTACTCTAAAGATCAAAGCCAGCTTGTTCACGCGGTTGCTTGCAGGTTTATGATCGCGCAATCTTGTGCAATAAGGTTTGCGCCTTTCACCGGCTTACCCCGCATCGCTATTTCGGCTTGTTATCCTGTAGACCACTACTGATTGTTCTGTTCCTGGTTGCTGATCTTTAGGCTTCCTGGTTTGCTGTCTGATTGTGCATTTTTGGTTTATGAACCACTCGATTCTCAAGAAAAGTTTTAGGGTTCTTGCCGTCGCCTCTGAAACCTTCTTCACTTACGAAATTTTCAGCGAGAACTTCGGCTGTTCTCCTCTTGATCGCGCAAACTAAGGCTTCTTGAGGCACTTGTGCATGAAGGACTTTACATTACCATTGGCTTTAAGACGAGGTTATATTTGATAAGCAGAAAGATATTACCGTCAAATAAAAGGGAAACTGGTATGGCAATTTTTTGCTTATTAGCCGTCCTCAGCCATCTAAACCAACTCCAAGTATTGCAACTCAAGTCGTGACCTGCGGTTCAGTGCCCTAACCGTTGAGTGCTGGTAGAGGGGCGATCATTGGTTGCATTGCGGGGCATATTCGTTTAGTTGTGACTTGGGACTCAATCCCGGGCCCCGTTAGTGGGACGCTCACCATTCCACTCTCCTTAGTGTTTGTCGGTAATGTCTTTCTGACTGTAATATACTAACCACTGGGCAGCTACTGCCGGGACTCGAGATAGGGCCCAAGACACAACGGGACGTCTGGGTTCCGTACCGCGATCGGTGAGTGCCCGATTGCCACCAGCAGAACAACGAACCCGTGACTCGGTGATTAGGGTATTGTTTTAATAAGAGTTCTTGTTAGAGCCTAAGATACCTTTCAAACACCTGGGATTGGATACAATTCACTCAAGAAAGCTAATAAGCCAGAAACGCCATGCCAGACTACTTTGCATTTGTCGATCTTCTCATTCTGCTTATACTTATAGCCACTTTGAGGTTGCCTATACAACGGTTAGCAATGTTGCGCACATTTAAAAAGGAGTAGCTGCACATGTAAGTAGCCTGAGTGAGACGTTGGCTTTGTGCCACACCAGTTACTGCGCACGATCTTCTCCTTAATTGGTTTACTCTACTCCTGCCTCTGGCAGTTCCTAGCGCGCTCTTGATTTATCCTGGCGCCCTATTAATCGTGGCTTGGGGCAGTCTAGCGCCCTCTCGGGTAGCCACACAGCCGCCAGAAGTCAATGCAGAGGGGGAGTAACGGCCAGGACAATAGAGGTTGAGGTGACTATTTCTGTAGGTTTTGGCCGTCATTAATCCCCCCCTCCCCAGTGTTCAGGGCCTGAAATCATTCAGGCCTCTCAGTCAACGCTAATTGTCAAGCTGCCTACCTCAGTCGTTTGAACTGCCTTCTTTCACTGACTCCTTTTTAGGTCCCCTTTCAGTTACAACTCCGAGGTCCGAAAAGACCTGCCTAAAGCACAGCGCGCCGCCATCCGCTAAGAATGAGTACTTCTCAGCGGCTTGCCGCTGTTTGTTCAGCTGCAAATGCACCTGGCATTGTATCAAGAGGGTTCATGTTTTCATCGCATTTGTTAGTGGGCTGGTGAGCTCCTGTTCATGCGCCTATGTTGTGTTACGTTTGAGAAAACGCCTGGGCTTTCTTTGTTTGTCTGTGTGCACACCATCTTTTCGGAGAGAGGGGGGGCTGACTCCTGTGTGTGAGAGGGAATGGTAAGCCGTAGTTGCTGTTGACATTTGGACCCTCGCACGATCAGCTTATGCGCTGGTTTGTTGCGGACAATATCGCCTTGCTAGCCCCGAGCTTTGGTGTGCTACAGTCTGTGGTGTTGTGGGTGAATGAGATCGATATTTCGGTCGGCCTATCCATAAAACTGTGAGGACAGAGCTGTTTCCGAGCTGCATCTCTGACCAGGAGAAAGCACCCTTCGGGATTAATGGCTATCAACTGGAAGAAGTATATAGTTTCAACTACCTCGGGGCGGGGATGCTGCCCAATGGACAGAATAAGGACGACACTGTCTCCCGAATCGATGCTGCTCGCCGAGTTTCCCCGATCCTCAGAAAGTACCAATGGGCCCAACGCGACATCTCCGTTGCCACGAAGATCCGTGTGTACCGCGCATCCGTGCAGTTGGTCCTCCTCTATGGTTGTGAATGCTGGGCTTTGCGCGGGGAAGATGAGTGAAGACTCGAGGTATTTGATCATCGCTGCCTGAGTCCCATCCTTTATGTTAAGTACACCGACTACGTCTCAAACGAGACAGTCCGCACTCGCTGTGACAATATCGCGAGGATATCTCAGGCCATCCAAGCAAGACGACTGAGGTGGTGTGGGCTCATCCTCCGCCGCCCGTCTTACGAGCTCGGTTCTACTGCCCTCGATCCGGCACAGTTGCCCACTTGGAGGCGTCGAAGAAGAGGTCAACTAAAAACCTTGCTTGCTAGGGCTCGGCAAGACATGGAGGCGGTGCTTGGACCTTTGCTATTCCGCGTCCGACGCGGGAGGAAAAGAATGGGTTGAGTTATCCAGGTCTGCTGCCGCGAATCGGCACGCATGGAGATGTAAAATACGTGATGTTCTCGAGGCCGGCTAGATCAGGCATGATCGCTGCCGTAACAAGTACAATTTGTAGCAAGATAAGCGGTGTGTTTCATAGGAAAAGAAAAGCCGTCTTCTTTACATTTTTGGCCATAGGAATCGGGCTGTCGGTTCTGCAGTCACTATCGAGAAGCGAGAAAAAGCAGGGCTGGAATGGCCACTTCGCGCTTAGTGAGCATCATCAGCTGGTTTGACTGTAGCTGTAGCCAACCGTTGCCCGCATCCAGTTAGTTGAGATGGAGACTGCTGAATTTCAAATTCAGTTTCAATGTCAGGTTACGAACGTGCGTTTTACTTACATCCTTGCGGTCGCCCGCATCAAGACGAGTAGTAATTCAGATTAGATCTGCGATTGCATGTCCCGCTCCATAGTTCAGCCTTTGAAGGGGGTGTCGTGAGGGTACAATGCATAGATGTGTAATTTATTTCCTGTATTTGATACTGTTGTGCCTGCTGATGGAATCAAGCCACACCTTAAGCAAGCTGATCATATCTTTGTTGGCCACAAGGCGGTTTTGAATGTTCTGTGGCCTTTAGAATATGGCCCAGTAGCTCACTTATCTTGTGGCATGTGTACCTTGCATACACATGGTGAATGTAGCTGGCCTGTTAAATGCACAACCTCACTGAACTCGAACGCGAAGCTCACTTATGGTAGCTCTGCGTTGACTGTCTCTTACTTCTTGCTACAAGGTACTCAGCAAGGGGTCCTTTTGAATTTTTCACATTAGTTGGTTCTGGACGAGAGAGAGAGAGAGAGGATTGGATGTGTCTTTTCGGGTTATATGCTGTCCGCCAACCAGACCATGTAGATCAGCAGTTCGGACTGTGGTGTATTTGGTTATCTGGCCCGATATCCTACCGCTTGAACATCTGATCCACACCGTTGACTTTTCTTGCAGCGTATTTATAGTCGCATGCAAGTTCCATTAGTACAAGTAGTCGTAGTAGTAGTAGTGGTAGCAGTAGTAGTAGTAGTAGTATTATTGCAAGTAATAGTATTAGTGGTTGTTTTATTAGTAGCAGTAGTAGTAGTAATAGTACAAGTAATATTTGTGTTGATAGCTGTAGTAGTAGTAGTACTGAAAGTAATCATAATACAAGCAATATTACTAGTATTATAGGTAGTAATAATACAGGTAATAGGAGTAGTCGTGGCAATGGTCGTAGTATTAGTAATAATAATAGTTCAACTAATATTAGTAGTTGTAGTAGTTGCTGTTGATGTTGCGGATTCTTCCGCATAAGATTTTTCGAATTGCTTTAAAGGGTATACGCGGCTACTGCGCCGCTGGTCAGCATTCAGTTAACCGTTCACCCACTATGCAGTGTCTCTTAACCGGTAAGGATGACTTCTATGCTCCCTAAACAGGTACTCTGATTATATTTTACAAAGTTGATCTGAGTGGAATAGTGTCAGGTTATGCCCATAGTCGTAATTGTGACTCCAAGCTCCATTGAAAATACGTTACTTTATATTGGGGACGCAAACCCCTCCTCATTATGCATAGAGGTGAGAGGATAAACCGACGTTGCGAATAGGGACTGCCTTGACGACTCAATTCGGCTTTCCTCTTCTCCACCCAAAATTGGGCTTTTGTGCTTGTTAAGTTACAAACTGTACAATTTGCTTTTGAATACTGAGCATTAACAAGTCGGGAATCGGACATGCACTGGCTTGAGTTGCAGTACGTGGTAAACTGGACTGTTTCTTTTTGTTAAAATTGTTTTGACCCAGCTTATGATTCTCTCCTCCTCCTCCTCCTCCTCCTCCTCCTCCTCCTCCTCCTCCTCCTCCTCCTCCTCCTCCTCCTCCTCCTCCTCCTCCTCCTCCCTCCTCCCTCCCTCCCTCCTCCTCCTCCTCCTCCTCCTCCCTCCTCCTCCCTCCTCCTCCTCCTCTCCTCCTCCTTCTCCTTCTCCCTCCTCTCCTCTCCCTCTCTCCTTCTCCTTCTCTCCTTCTCCTTCTCCTTCTCCTTCTCCTCCTCTTTCTCCTCTCCTCCTCTCCTCTCCTTCTCCTCCTTCTCCTCCTCCTCCTCCTCCCCTTCTCCTCCTTCTCCTCCTCCTCCCTTCTCCTTCTCCTTCTCCTTCTCCCTTCTCCTCTTCTCCTTCTCCTTCTCCTTCTCCTTCTCCCTCCTCCTTCTCCTTCTCCTTCTCCTTCTCCTTCTCCTTCTCCTTCTCCTCCTCCTCCCTCCTCCTCCTCCTCCTCCTCCTCCTCCCCCTCCTCCTCCTCCTCCTCCTCCTCCTCCTCCTCCCCTCCCCTCCTCCTCCTCCTCCCCTCCTCCCCTCCTCCTCCTCCTCCTCCTCCTCCTCCTCCTCCTCCCTCCTCCTCCTCCTCCTCCTCATTCTGCTATTGAGACGACTAGAGGGACATCATTAGAACGAATCTGCACGTTCCATATTTTGATTGCCAAGTAGATCCTAGGACCTGCAGAACACGCAGGGGGGTAATTGATTTGTGGGAACCAGCCAAAGACCAAGGCAAACGTTATCCGTTGTAGTCTCAGGGCAGGGCCGATAGGCTATTTCCTCAACTTTTCTGCTATTTTTGTTGCTTTCCACGCATCTCTCAGCTTAGCATTTCTAGCACCACACGAAAATGGCCTCATAAAATGGCGATAACAGGTCCAGTCACCCAGTGTTATGCTGTACTTTTTTATAATTTGTTGTTTTGCTTCAAAACATGTCAACTCCTGCTTACCCCTCGTCCCCTCTCTTATACTGGCAGGGTCAAAATTTTTCTGGCAACGCTACTGCAGCCGCACAATCCTGTCGAGATCGAGGTGAGTTTTATAAGATTATATGTTCTAGATTTTGATCTGTGATCTGTGTCATGAGTGCGTTCGCGACTCTTCCCCCCTCCCTTCCAGCGCATTTTGTCATTGCAGGCGTGGAGGGTGGGGAGGGTACCAATGCAGATAACATTACGAATTTCCCATTTCTGTTGTTAGAACGTGCAGTACTACTACTACTACCACTATGACAACGATTTCAACTGCTACCACTGCTACCCCTACTTATACTGTTGCCAGTACTATTACTATTATTATTATTATTACTACCACTGCTTCTACTTCCACCTCCACTGTCAATATTACTCTGACGACGACTATTACTACCACTCTTAACGCTGCCGCCACTACTATTATTATTGCTGCTCCTACTATTATCACTACTGCTCCTATGAATACTGGCAGTACTATTCTTTCCACTGCTATTATTATTACAACATCTACTACTACCACTACCACCACCACTGTCATTATTACCTAGACGACGGCTTCTACTACTAATATTACTACTTCTACGACTGTTAGTACTGTGACTACTACTACTACTCCTATTACTACCACCAGTACTATTACTTCTGATGCTACTTCTACCACTAGTATTTTTATTGCAACGACCACTATTACTACTACTTCTTCCGCTAGGTAAGGTTCTATTTGATTCGCTCTGGACTTCAACTCCGCAGGATTTATCCCGAATCGGGATCGATGCTGACAGACTGTATTCGCTTCAACGAGAGGGATGAACAGTTGCTCCCGGGAACCTGAAGTTTCTACTCCAGTTTGTGAACTGTGTACTTGCAGTCCAAAAGCTTAGGCTTCAGTACAATGTTTAACTGCAGTGTCCTTCGTACAACGTCTTTCGTTGCTTGTATTCCAAGATGAGCTAAGTACGAGTAATAGCATTTTACTAAGTCCAGTAATACACGGCTAACAAGGATGCTCTTTGCCGGAGTCCAGAGGAACGTGCTGCTACACCACCATTACCCGCTGATGCCCTGATAGAGCTGTGAAGTCGTACTGGGCAGTAGCTATTCAAAAGAGACTAACTGCTGCTCACCCGACACTTTTTGAGTGCCCCAACCTTAGAAACCGGACCGTTTGCGAAGGGCCACAAAATGTCAGAGTTTGTTCAAGCATATGCCCTTGGCGTCCCAACAGTACCATGCGGTTTTGTGCGAACGAACACAACTAGTGGCAGTTTCCTGGTCGTTTAAAAGCTGGCTCTCAAGAGTACCCGATGAGCGTGAGTTTGACCCCTTGCCCTCAGTTTGACCCGAATAGCTTTCTGACGACCGGCAAAGGCTTTGCGTATCTCACTGCGGTTGTTAACTCGATACGCTCTGTCTGTCGTTTTCGGAGACCTTAGCTGAAACTGTAGGCTAATTTTTTTTACTTTTTTTAAATCGAACTGATAAATGTAACATTCGGTTGTCTATCTCATCAGTGGCTGGCTTTGAAACCAGTGATATAATAAAACAGTCGAAGGTAAGCGGTTTGTTTTATCAGTATATTTAAGGGTAATCGGTAGTGCCTCCAAAGGCTCCTTTCCTTCGTAATCTGGCATCGCTCGAACTTGCTTGTATGCTACCATTCAGTTTAGAATTCTGACAGTCTTCCTGCACTTTCGCTTAGGAAAAAAATCTACTGAGTTTTTTCCACAGGAAGTATTCGCTGAGCCAGGCTGGTTAAGGACAACAGTGTGAAACGTCATGTGGGCAGCATCGAAAAAAAAATTGTACCTAGGGCTATATAAGAAGCGGTTTTTAACCGACAGCCATCTTTGCTATGTCGGACGTCCTTATTTCAGCACCGCAAGGCCGCTCATCTTTGCAGCGAGTGGTTCCAGGCGCGCATTCGGACAGTAAATGCCCCGTTCATGTTCCACTTGAACATAGGGCCACCTTTCGGTCAATGCAATGCACACCATGTGAACAAAAGACATTTAAAAGCAGTTGATACCACTCTACCTTCCTCTCGCTGAGACCTATTTCTCACCCTCTATCTTTCTCCCTACCCCCGCATGAATTCGCATACACCCTGGCCGTGTCAGTGATCACGGCCACCCGAGCCAACGACTCAGAGTTCCGTGCACGATGACACGCCTCAGTCTCCAGTGTTTCCAGTCTTCTGCTAATTCAGATGATTGTGTTGTTCTGGGTGCATGTTTTACTTAGACGCTACGAACTTGCTGTTAGAAATCACTGCGATGTCCAGCTAAAAAAATGATCTCAGCACCATGTTCCACCACCTCCCGAAGGTTGCACATGTAGGTGAGATGATCCATTACCCTCGGCCTTAGGTTCCTTCACTTCACTAGCCACAAATCTCTGTGAATAGGCGAAAGCCGAAATCTACACCCTGTGCTCCCATGGTGTGGGCACAGCCCCGGTTACTTGCGCGCGAACTAGTTTTTAATGGGATGGACTTGTACAATATCATCCTCACCCATCTCACCCCGATGACAAGACAGAGTCAGGCGGGCTCGGGTACAGTAGCTGACACTGCTAGAAAACCCGTCTACGCGTGCCGCACCGCAGAATGTATCTGTATCTCCCAGAAAGTGACTTGGTTGCCAAATGCGTGAATGGATTCGGCTTCTGACTAAGGTTCCCGGAGGCGATGTATGAGTTTCTCCTTTAAAATTTTTGCTATTTATATGCTCATAAAGGCTGCTCATGCCAACTCTCTCTCTCTCTCTCTCTCTCTTTCTTGTACACTACTTTCGAAGCGAATACCCCTCCATCAAAGTTGGCTTTGTAAGTCTCCATTATTTCGTCTTCAAGCGGTTTGGGTATCGAGTGGGTGAGTAGCCTTTAATCGGGGTACGCGGCACATTGTATTGGGTGTCTGGTGCTGCAATTTTGAAATTATGGTCTTCACACTTCACTGCCAACTTTTACGACCCCTCCCTTTCCGAATTCTCCACTCCGCAACTAGCCCCAACTTTTCGATGTCCGCATCGACTTCCAACCACTAAGCCTTGTTTTTTGCCGCACAGAAATTTTCGCAAAACAGTCGGACAGTCTGGCGCCGCCCAGTAGGCACCCACCCCTCAAAACCGTCGATACAAACTACAGTCTGGGGCCAACGGGTACTGGGGGTCGAGTCTTTTTGAAAGCGTGCGAAGCACGTATACAGTTCGTGTTTTTAAGAGCGCCGGGATTGCTGGACTATTCATTGTCTGGCAGAGTTCATCCACAGAGAGTCGTTATAAAAGGGTGGTTTTCGCAAACCACTCTTGCTAACTGGTAAGTTCACTAATGAAGTCTGATCTTCTTTAAACCTCGAAATTAAGCATTGACCCCGATTTGTGCTGCCCACTTACCTTTTTTTCAAATTGGCAACAGACCTCCTCAGCGGAAAGCCGGTAGGTGTTGGCCTATGGCTTGCAATGAAGTAATGTTTCACATACATGCCAACCTTAAAAGCTAACTCAAGCCTTCTTCTCCTTTTCTTCTGACCGCTTTTTGACCAAAGCGCTGCTGCCAAACATACCTTCCCTGAGCTAAACGGTGACTCATTTAAATATGCACTTGTTGTTTTATCGCTCATGCTCACTTTTTCCTCGCTTATTTCTACCTTAGTTCCTGCCGGTTTATGTGCCAAGCGAGGAGGAACAGGCGGATCCACAAATGTACGCTCAGAATGTCCGCGCAATCATGGCAAAGTAAGACCTCCATGTTCGCACACGCACACATATTTGGTTGTATCACCGCACTCTAACCAAGTCGAGATTCTAACCGACTTTCCACCCAAAAGGTGGCTATGGACTAGAGACCCGGTCGTGTGTGTGGCACGCGTAGGTATGGTATTCAGGTTTCCTAGCCGTTACGCCCACTATGGCCGTCTAAACTTTGTCTTGTTACTAGACCACGATGGTGATTGTGTGGGAAGCGTAAGCGGAGTAGACTTCGTGCAAGTTTACCCCATTATAGGTTAATCCATGGGCAATGCACCGTTGCTGCTGTTCCTGCTGCTGTACACTTTAAGGACAGGATTGGTTGCTTGATGGATGGACGCTCGCCGATAGGTTACGGCACTCAGCCGTCCTGTTCTACCTTGGGGTTCGCTCTCGAGCTACACCAGCATCCACGTAGCTAGACGAAAGGAGCAGTCTTTCTGACCTTTGTCGATTATATTCTTCTGCCTTTAAGACATCTTGTACGACGTACCATATGCCATTTTTGACCAAACCGGTAAATCTGTCATCACCCGCATACATGAACCCCAGGCATTGAGGAAGAGACGGTACCATTTATTCTAGGTAGGCAGGCCCACACTGGACACGAGACTAATATTTGCGTGGTTATGCTCTTCCCAACAGAGGACTGCGGTTTCCTTGAAGCAACGTACTCAGAAGGTATATTGATTTCGTTGCCTCTTGCAAATTTCCCAAGATCCAGTGGCAACGGGCCGGGTAATCGATTAAGGTTGATGTCTTTTGGCATAAGCGTTAATCATCTGCAGAATATTTTTGTTAGGCATAATTTGTACATTTCCCATATTTCTGACGACCTGTTTGAGGAACCATTTTCGAAAATGTGCTCAGCTAAAGTTTTTTCGTTGCTAAAAAGATCTGTTTCTAATTAATTTAATTTCTTCGGCCGTTGCTGCTTAAGCCGCTCTAGTTGTATCAGTATTCATCTAGGAGCCGTGTAGCTTTGCAGAGAAGGGTGATGCTAGCGGTCCTAGGGCACTACGGGTTAGTTTAGTCTCTTCTCCTGAGTCAGTCAGCCATTTTATGTTCTGCCCCCACCAACTGCCCGTTGTTTGGCGGTGCGGAAGTACGCGGCAGTTCACAAGGCCGGGGACGTATACTTGACCATTCTCACCGCTCCCAGCATCACTCCCGGATTTATTATCAACAGAACCTCTCGCAGAATTCATCATCTGGGCCATCTGTTTGAGAGCCATATGAAGTTGCCTTTTGGGTTATAAACGGACTGCGCTGTTGACTTGGAAACAAGTGTGAACTGAACAGGAGACAACGGTGTCCGTAACTGGCGGCATTTCCAGTCCCAGCAGCTACTGCGCACAATTTCATAATCTACAGTCCACTGGGGGCAAATTTCCTTGCGCCGCTATATAAGGAAGCTGCAAACGAACGTAAGCTCACAATGATGCTGCAAATCCCGTAGTCACCGCCTACGGGCAGATAGAACACACACGACAGTTCGACCGTCGTAGTCCGACGATGTCCACTGTATGCTCCATGGGAAAGTGAAGCAGGGACGGTGACTTGCGCGTGATTTAGTTTAAAGTGATAGTAGAATTGCGCTGCATCTACCGCACTCTCTCCTCCTCCCCCACCTGAGCCCGGTGTCAAGACAGAGTCAAGAAGACCGGAGGCGGGAGAGGACGCAGGTGGCTGGTGCGGCTGGGTCCCCTAAGTCCTAGCCGTCCCTAGGCGTGCCACCACACCTCCATGTTCGGCATTTGTTATGATAGCGCAACCCGAATAACGCCTGCCGTGCCCTAATGTGGCCCCCGTGTTGGTCCAACGCATCTACCACGTGGCCCGTTTAGGGGGACACACACACACGACAGTTCGACCGTCGTACTCCGACGATGTCCACTGTATACCTAATGGGAAAGTGGAGCAGGGACAGTGACTTGCGCGCGATTTAGTTTAAAGTGATAGTAGACTTGCGCTGCATCTACCGCACTCTCTCCTCCTCCCCCACCTGAGCCCGGTGTCAAGACAGAGTCAAGAAGACCGGAGGCGGGAGAGGACGCAGGTGGCTGGCGCGGCTGGGTCCCCTAAGTCCTAGCCCCCCCTTGGCGTGCCACCACACCTCTATGTTCGGCATTTGTAATGGGAGCGCAACCCGAATAACGCCTGCCGTGCACTAATGTGGCCCCCGTGTTGGTCCAACGCATCTACCACGTGGCCCGTTTACGGGGCACACACACAAACACGCACACGACAGTTCGACCGTCGTAGTCCGACGATGTCCACCGTATGCTCATGGGAAAGTTGAGCAGGGACGGTGACTTGCGCGTGATTTAGTTTAAAGTGATAGTAGACTTGCGCTGCATCTACCGCGCTCTCCTTCTCCCCCACTTGAGCCCGGTGTCAAGACAGAGTCAAAGAAGACCGGAGGCGGGAGAGGACGCAGGTGGCTGGCGCGGCCGGGTCCCCTAAGTCCTAGCCGCCCCTAGGCGTGCCACCACACCTCCATGTTCGGCATTTGTTATGGGAGCGCAACCCGAATAACGCATGCCGTGCCCTAATGTGGCCCCCGTGTTGGTCCAACGCATCTACCACGTGGCCCGTTTAGGGGGCACAACACACACACGACAGTTCGACCGTCGTAGTCCGACGATGTCCACCGTATGCTCCATGGGAAAGTGGAGCAGGGACGGTGACTTGCGCGTGATTTAGTTTAAAGTGATAGTAGACTTGCGCTGCATCTACCGCACTCTCTCCTCCTCCCCCACCTGAGCCCGGTGTCAAGACAGAGTCAAAGAAGACCGGAGGCGGGAGAGGACGCAGGTGGCTGGCGCGGCCGGGTCCCCTAAGTCCTAGCCGCCCCTAGGCGTGCCACCACACCTCCATGTTCGGCATTTGTTATGGGAGCGCAACCCGAATAACGCATGCCGTGCCCTAATGTGGCCCCCGTGTTGGTCCAACGCATCTACCACGTGGCCCGTTTAGGGGGCACACATACACACACACGGCAGTTCGACCGTCGATTTCGACGAGGTCCACCGTATGCTCCACACCAGGTGGTGCAGGGACGGTGACTTGCGCGTGAATTAGTTTTAAGTGATAGTAGCCTTGCGCTGCAGCTACCGCACTCTCTCCTCCTCCCCCACCTGAGCCCGGTGTCAAGACAGAGTCAAGAAGACCGGAGATGGGAGAGGGCGCAGGTGGCTGGCGCGGCCGGAGCCGCCCTGGGCGTGCCACCACACCTGGCTCGGATCCCACGGAGTGGGAGTGCCATAAAGGCCACATTAAGAAGGAGCCATTGCAACCTGACTCTCAGTCCGCCAGTCAGCCACTCCACACAAAACACACATTGGGCTGACCACGCGGTCCGAGTTATCCCGTCAGTTGGCAACCTTCCAAGCCACGGCTTTTAGCGCACCGTGATAGTTTCAAGCGCGTCAGATTGTTTATAGTGAGGAATATGCGCTGAGCTGTCGACCTCACTCTCCCCCACCCCACAATCAGACCACTGTCCGAGCCGGTCAGTTGTCTGATGCGGAAGCGGGCGCAGCTGCTGGTGACCTCGTCTACGTGTACTACGTACGACCTGGCCCCCAAACACAAGCACCAGGATTTCACACAACAGGGGGTTGAACGGCTTACATCTCACATGTGTGAGATAGCCAGAGGTCACGTTAAGAAGGAGCCATCGCAGCCTGACTCTCAGACCACCAGTCAGCCCTCCACACAACACACATTGGACTAACTGCGAGGTCTGAGTGTAATTGTCAGTTAGCAACCTTCCAACCGCGGCACTCAACGTTACCGCACTCTCTTCTCCTCCCCCACCTGAGCCCGGTCTCATGACACAATCAAGAAGACCGGAGATGGGAGAGGGCACAGGTGGCTGGCGCGGCCGGAGCCGCCCCTGGGCGTGCCACCACACCTGGCTCGGATCCCACAGAGTGGGGGTGCCATAAAGACCACATTAAGAAGGAGCCATTGCAGCCTGACTCTCAGTCCGCCAGTCAGCCACTCCACACAAAACACACATTGGGCTGACCACGCGGTCCGAGTTATCCCGTCAGTTGGCAACCTTCCAAGCCACGGCTTTTAGCGCACCGTGATAGTTTCAAGCGCGTCAGATTGTTTATAGTGAGGAATATGCGCTGAGCTGTCGACCTCACTCTCTCCCCCACCCCCACAGTCAGACTACTGTCCGAGCCGGTCAGTTGCCTGATGTGGGAGTGGGCGCATTAGCTGACGGATCGGCGTACCCGTCTTCGCGCGCCACAGCACGACCTGGCCCCCATAACGCACACACCAGGATTCACAAACTCAGGGGATATGGAGCAGCCATCGCCGTCTGACTCCCCAGTCCACTGGTCAGCCACTCGACACACACAGCACATACACTGAGCCGACGGCGTGGTCTGGTGGAAGCGTTAGATTGGCAGACTTCCCAGCCACGGTTTCTAGGAAACCGTGATATACTCTGGTAAATGGTGATTGTGAGGGTGTTGTCGATGTATTGGTGTAGGTAGTGTGCGCTGATGTAGCTTAGCCTCCGGTGGTTTACCGGAGGTTGTCGTGGAGGCGCATGTGTCCTAATAGGCCCATGCGGTGTGTAAATGTGCGGGAGCAGTGAGGGCAGTGAAGGCGGGCGCGTCGACTGTATGTCGGAGCCCCAGGCACTGGTTCACCAGCCTCCGTGCGATGGATTCGCAGGTGACCGACCAGGCCGATGCGTGAGTTGAAGTTGCGGGCGCAGTGTGGGCAGGAGAAATCGGTAGAGGCTGGGGCGATGTCATTCATGGTAGTGGGGGTGTCAGGGGCGCTAAGAATGGCAGGAGCGGAGGGTGCGCATGGTGTATCGGTGTTGTCGGCATTGCGGTTAAGTCCGCTGTCATGGATGCGCATGTGACCGAATAGGCCCATGCGATGAGTGAATGCGCGAGGACAGTGAGGGCAGTGGAGGCGACGATCTCTGCTGTGTGATGGTGTTCCAGGCACTGGCTCACCGGTCTCTGTACGATGTATTCGCAAGTGACCGACCAGGCCGATGCGTGAGGTGAATGTGCGGTCGCATTGAGTACAGCTTAGGAGAGATTCCCCATCGCTGATGGTGGTGGTGGTGGTGGTGGAGGTAGTGAAGGCGAAGGCGGTGGTGGTTGCGGTGGTGGGGGTAGCAGGCGCTGAGTAGATGGATGTGGTCTCTATGATGGTGGGAGTAATGGAATTGATTCCAGGAGTGAGGGTGGGAGAGTCAGAAGGAGGGTTGGCCGAATTTGACATAGAAGTGGAATTGTCGGATTGTTGGTGCATTGCGTCCGAAGATGTCCAACCAGGCCGATTCGCGCGCGGAAGATGCGTTGACAGCGCGGGCATGTTGGCAGGGGCCTGGGCATTGGCGGTGTTGGTCCGGGGCGCTGGTGACTTTCGTGCCGCTCTTTTTGGCCTTGGCGGCGGCGATCCGGTTGGCCTCGTAGATTGCTGGAACCAGTCTTCACTGATCTTCTCCATGCCGGTCTATCCTGGGCGAGGTCCTCCCAGGTCGCCGAGTTGATTTGCAGTTGCTTCAGCGATTTCTTCAAAGTGTCCTTGTAGCGTCGTTTTTGACCTCCCTGCCGGCGAGAACCCGTAGCGACATCTCCGTAGAAAAGTCGTTTGGGTAGTCGCTCGTCGTCCATTCTTACCAGGTGGCCGCTCCATCGCAGTTGCACTTGCCTCAGCATGGCATGGATGCTGAGGATTCCGGTCCGCTCCAGGACTTCCGTGTCCGGGATCCTGTCTTGCCATCTCAGCTTCAGTATTCTGCGGAGGCAGCTGGAGATGAAAGTGATTCAGCTTCCTGGCTTGGTTCGAGTAGACGGTCCAGGTTTCCGCTCCGTAAAGGAGTGTCGATCAAGACGACGGCCTTGTACATCTTCAGTTTGGTGTTCAGGTGAATACCGTGGCGATTCCACACGGAGGCCTGCAGCCGGCCGAAGGCCTGACTAGCTTTGGAGATCCGTTGGGCAACCTCGTCATCGATTCTCGTGTTGCGCGACATCGTGCTTCCTAGATAAGCGAAGGTTTCCACGTTTTTGAGTTGAGCACCGTTGACATTGATTTGAGGAGCATTGTATTCCGTGCTGGGTGGCGGCTGGTGCATGACAACCGTTTTGGCTGTACTGATTGTTAATCCGAAAATCGGCGCAGCCTTCGGCGAAAGAGGTCCATGCTCGCTTTGCATGTCCTCCTCCGTCACGGTGTTAAGGGCGCAGTCGTCCGCGAAGAGCAAGTCATGGACTGTAGTCGTAGACACGCGCGTTGGAGCCTGCATACGCCGACTGTTGAGAAGGTGCCCGTCAGTTCTGTAGGCGATGCGGATACCAGGCTGCTCATCACGGTAGGCGTCCATCACATAGCCGAGCACATGAAACTGAAGAGGGTGGGGGCCAGTACGCAGCCCCTGCTTCAC